>PISX010012833.1:0-59170 GCA_004024625.1 Mellivora capensis
TGAAAGACCCACAGCAAACATCATCCTCAATGGGAAGAAGCTCACAGCCTTCCCGTTGAGATCAGGAACACGACAAGGATGCCCACTCTCACCACTCTTGTTCAACATAGTATTAGAAGTCCTAGCAACAGCAATCAGACAACAAAGAGAAACAAAAGGTATCCAAATTGGCAAGGAAGAAGTCAAACTCTCTCTCTTTAGTTCCTCTTTGTTCATTCACTTGTCCACTTAAAATCATATTTTATTAATATATAATGTATTATTTGCCCTAGGGGTACAGATATGTGAATCATCAGGCTTACAGATTTCACAGCACTCACCATAGCACATAACCTTCCCAATGTCCATAACCCAGGGACCCTATCCCTATCCCCCACCCCCCAGCAACCCTAAAAATAAAGGGTATTCAGTACCAGAAACATCAACTTGCATTTCAGATTCTATATTTCAGTCTTTCTTTAATTTTTGCCTCTGAATATTTCCCTAGCTTTCTTGTGAGCTCATCTATGCTTTTAAAGGAATCTTTGCTGTATTATGTAACATGCTTAGATACTGTGTTGCAGGAGGGTTTCACATTGTGTAGTCAGCCTCCATGATTAAAGCCGATTTCTCCTGAGAAATCTTAAGATCTGGCAACACCAGGTCTCTTTCAGCAGGACTGAAATAGGCTAGAACCTTAGGCGGGGGAGTGTGCTCTGTGTTCATTCTCTAAATTGTCACTTGCAATATTATCCTCATCCCTATGTTGGTATTTATGATCCAGCATTGAATGGTGCCTAATATTTCTAGCTTTGAGGCTCACTTTTGTCAAAGCCCACTGGCTAAAGACCAACAGGATTACCTGTAATCAAGTGAAATTGCTTATTTTAGCTGTTGCAGCAAGTCAAATGAACAACACAGAATCTTGGGAGCATCCTCAGTAGGGAGGAGAAGGTTCTTAAAGGTTGGGGCAGTGCTAAATGATTCTCAGGAGCAATTGGGGAAGGAACAACCAGAATGATGTCACTCCATAGTGATATTGTGGAGAATTATACATAGTTCAATAATTGGAAATCTCAGTAACTTGTGTTCAGGAGGCAGAAGAACCAAGCAGAGCTGGGACCACCACTGGTAAGACCCGCATTTGTTCAGAAGCAAAGATTGAAGGTAGTTTTCTAGCTGTAGTAGGTTTCTTATGCAGAAACATGGTTTGTAGGGGTTCTCCATGTCCCGTCATGGGGGTTTTCCATGTTCTGTCCTGAACATTATAGCATGAGCAATCAGTAAGGCTGATTTTCAGTTCTCTCACCTCTTAGGGTGAACGGTTTCTATCAAAAAGAAGTCCCTGTTCTAAATGAAAGTACAGTTCTTCTGAAGCTCCTACAGCAAGAGTAACTAGCTTCTTGGCCCTGCCCGTGTTCCAGTCTCTGGTTTCCTGCCAAGTTCTGATTCATGAGGGCCATAAAGCTGTCATATATGTGACTCACCATATTCGCTGTCTGAGTATATCTCTTAATGCTATGTTTTCACTCTTTAAAGCCCAGTCCACAGGATACTTGAAGAATTAACCTAAGAAAATGGCATCTCCCTTCTGTTGTCAATGCAATGAAATTGATGAAGCAGTCAGGTGACCTGTGGTGAGGGCCATCCCCACCCCATTCTCCTAAAAACTTTATTTGCCCTTTGTTGGTCCAAACACCCCAGTGTGAAAGGAGGCTGGCTCAGCAGGTTCCCTGGAGCATGTGCCTCATTCCAACTTGTGTCCCTTGACCTTCACTAGGTTCATGAAACCCATCACTGACAGGCAGAGAATAACTGAAGAGTAAATGGCCATGGGAATAAACTTGAGATAATAGCATAGAGACACTTGGCTGAAATGTGACTCATTTTCTATGTCAGAACTCTGAAGAATTAATTTCAGCTACTGATTTTTCCTATGTGTTTCTCAGCCTGAGCTGGCCTTCTGTTTGTTGCATGAAAGTTCAGGAAGCAGCCTGAGTTTATTATGCTAATTAATTGGAAGGTAGACCATGGATGCCACCCATTAGGGTGTGCATTCATTTCTGAATCTTTGTAAGAAAGAGATTGTGTTTCTAAGCTCTTAGTTATTGGAAAACTGTGAGGAGATATTGTTTATAGTTTTTAATGATTTTAGTTTATTTTAGTAAATCTGAGGTTTAGTAAAACCAGTATCCTGGAAATAGCAAATCACTCTACCATTTTGTTTTTGTGGGTATTTGGGATTAATTAGGTTGCATCCCAAGTATCTTTCAGTAGGTGATTTATGATGTGGATGATGAGCTGGACATGTTTTCACTTTGGGGTTCACTGTTTCTTGCAGTTTCCTTTTTTACTTTTTTACCCTTTTCCATGGAATGGATCCTAGCAACAACCAATTCCTATCCCAGCTCTGTTCTGTGTCTTTACTATTGATACAGAGAGAAGGCCAAGTGGTTTCTTTGATCCTTTGATAGTTTATATTCCTTGTGAACTCTGATCTATGAGAACCCCTTGGTACCCAGTGGATTCCTCTCTCCTTCTTCCCTGTCGCTCTTCCCCTCTGTCTCTCTTTCCTTCATGTGCACACACACACACACAGACACGTGCACACAAATGCATACTCATACCTACCACCACACAAAACACAGAATATAATTGTTAAGATTACACCTGTTTAGTAACATCTCATTTTCTGAGTAAATGTTACAGTCTGAGGCTCTCTCTCTTTTAGCTTATTTTCTTTTTAATATAATATTTCTCCATTGTAACATGCACATTTCTTTCACATTTTAACATTCCTGAAATTCTGAAATAAGGATGCATCTTACAATCAAAGGCTACTGAGACTGTATGAAATATGACAAGGTTTTCCTTGAGCTTATCTTTGTGAATATTGGCTGTATAAATAACAATAAATTGTTAGAGGGCTTAACTATATGTATTTAATATAATTATATATCTGCTTTATAATATTTTATATATTATATAGAATTTAAAATAAGAACTACAATAGTGCTAAATTGAAAGACTATCATAAGAATTAACATGCTTTAAATTTCTTTTATTTTTCACAAAATGGTAAATGAACCAATTTATATTAAACTCAGATAAGTTCAAAAGTACCATATCTTATTGGCATGGAGGCCAAAGGTATTGCTTCCTCTTTTGAGGAAAGTGATTTTTTTTTGTTGTGATAAAATATATGTAACATAAAATTGACCATTTTAGCCATTTTAAAGTGTACAGTTCAGTGACATTAAGTACATTCACATAATTACACAACCATCACCACTGACCATCTTTAGAACTTTTTCATCATTTCAGACTGAAACTGTGTCTTCATTAAATAATAACTCCTCTTTTCTCCCTTGCTCCAGTCCCTGGCAACCATTCTGTTTTCTGTCTTATACATCTGATTATTCTGGATACCTCATATAAGTGGAATCCTACAGTATTTGTTTTGTGTCTGGCTTATTTCACTTAACATAATAAGTTTCATCCATATGGTAACATGTGTCATAAGTTCATTCCTTTTAAGGTTGAATAATATTCCCTTGTATGGATATCTCACATTGTGTTAATCCATTCATCTGTTGAAGGAAGTTAGGCTGCTTCCATTTTGTGGCTATTGTGAATAATACTGCTATGAATAAGGGTCTACAAGTATCTCTTTGAGACCCTGCTTTCAATTATGTGGATATATATCCAGAAATGTAATTACTGGATCATAGGGAAATTCTATGTCTCATTTTTGAGGAACTGCCAGACTATTTTCCACAGGGGCTGTGCCATTTTCCATTTACATTTACATACCAGCAATGGATGAGGCTTCCAATTTATCCAAGATGAAGTGATTTAAAAAAACATGTGTGTGTGTGTGTGTGTGTGTGTGTGTGTGTGTGTGTGTGTGTATTTTGGCTAGGATAATAAGGGCATGTAAAATATTAAGTAGAACACAAAAATAGTACTGAAAATTCCAAATCTCTCACCTCAACTCTAACATACTCTTCCATAACCCCAACCTGCTACCCAGAGGCAGCTCCTGTTCATTTTTCTCTTTTGACAGTTACTGTCATAAGCCATACCTGGACTCTTGTGTTCATCCAGTTATTTTTTAATCTGTTGACATTAGATTCTGTCCAATGGGTTTCCTACTTTGAAAGGGTAAAATTTAGCTTATTCAAAGTTAGCATGTAGTTCATGCTAATACTACTGCCCACATCCTACCTCCTCTAAATTTTTAGGGTTGTATAATTTTGAGTTCTCCCATAGGTTCCTATTATATCTTTAAGTGAACATCATTAAACTTCCATCTCCCGTCTTCCTACCAGGCAGGATGAGACTGTAAGTGGCAGGCTTGTTCACCTCCACTTTCTTTGGTCCTATTTGCATTCCCATCAAGGTTGGCTGTGTCCTCACTTTTACATTAGGATGAGTGAGTCTAGCTTAATGGCTATGAGTCAGACCCTAAGATCAGACTTCCTGGAAATTAATCTGGCTCTACTCCTTACAGGAGGAAGGTACTGAGCAAGTTACTTAGCATCCTGATACCTCAGTCTGCATATCAGTGAAATGAAGGTAATAGGAATAGCTACCTCATGCAGTTATTTTGAAAATTAAGGCAATCCTTATAAAGATGCCACAGTGCTTGTCATGCGTTTAGGTGTCTGGTCAAAATGATGATGATGATGGTGACTTTGTCAGGACTCATAACCTTTAAAATCTGTTTTTTATTTATGTTGATTCCAAATGTTAAATTATTAAACAGTTATCATCATGATTCTATAAACAGTAGGGCTGTAAACCCAAGTTACAGTGAGGAAATGTTTCTTTAGTTCTGGTTTTCAGTATCATGACCCCCTATACCAGAAGTAAGAAAATATTTTTAGTGTCTAGGTGAAGTGGATTCTATCTTTTACATTTCATAGTTGCTCAAAATAATGGGAAATTTTGTTTTGTTTTGTATTTAGTTCTACAGAATTCATATACAATTTTTCTGCTTGTGTGTGTATGTGTTTTTTGGAGTTTCTAAATTACTTTCTTTTAACATTGAGGAAAGAAAGTAGCATTTTCTTCCAAGTATACCTGTTTCTTCCAGCTTCACATTTGTTCAGCCTTTCTACTCAGGAGGATGGGTTTTGTGAAGCTCACAGCTACTTGTTTTACATTGGACACACTGTTGGTAGACATCTGCCAAACACGGGTTTCTTTTTAGTCGTTTCTGGAATTATTCAGTTTATTTTATCCCTGATTTTCCACTTCCTTAGTGTCTACTATCAGGGTTTTTTTTCATTGTTTTTTGTTTGTTTGTTTCTTTTCTGGAGTAAATTTGTAAGTTACTTATTTAAGGAGAGTATGTGTGAGATAAATTTTCTGAGTGCTGAAAATATTTGTCATTGTTATGGTTTTCTTTCCTTTTTTGCTTTTGCTCAAACTTGGGTGATTTCTTGGTTGAGTGCATAACTTAACAGATTTTCTGCCAGCCCTCAAGGCATTACCCAGTGTCTTTCCAGCATGGGTTGTTATAACGGGGAAGTCCTATGTCAGCCTGTATGCCCTCTGCTCTCAGCCGCCATCCACCTCCCTCACCAAGTCTGGGCTAGAGCTGCTTTGTTCTAGCAGTCTGTGAAACTTGACATCTACTCTGGCTTTTTTTTTTTTTTAATTCAATTAGCCAAGGTATAGTACATAATTGATTTTTGATATAATGTTCAATGATTCATCAGTTCAATATAACACCCAGTGCTCATCACATCATATGCCTTCCTTATTGCCCAGCACACGGTTACCCCATCCCCCTAACCCTTCCCTTTCCACAACCTTCAATTTGTTTCCCAGAGCCAAGAGTCTTAAATGGTGTGTCTCCCTAATTTCTTCCCATTCAATTGCTCCCCACCCCTATTGTTCTCTGCACTATTCCTTATGTTCCACATATGAGTGAAACTATACGATAATTATGTTTCTCTGATTGATTTATTTCACTTAGCATAATGACCTCCAGTTCCGTCCATGTGGATACAATTAGTAGATATTCATCTTTTTCTGGTGGTTGAATACTATCCCATTGTATATATGAACCACATCTTCTTTATCCATTCATCTGTTAAAGGGCATCTTGGGTCCTTCCACAGTTTGGCTATGGTGGACATTGCTGCTATGAACATTGGGGTGTATGTGCTCCTTCTTTTCACTACATCTACTGTGGCTTTTTAAAATTTGTTATTTTGTTAAGTATTTGTTACTATTTTCCCTTCTTTTAATTTTTTTATTATTTTATGAACATTTTAATGATATTTTTAACAGAGAGAAGAAAAGTAATGTGTGCTTAATGCTCCCTCTTGCATGAGAAGGACAACTTCTTTATGGATATGGTTTTCTGTCCCTCTGGTTAGTTTCATCATATGCTTGCTTTTAGGGCACAAACTTCTGGTTTTGTTGATTCTCCATGTTGTAGCTTTGCTTTATATTTCACTAGTTTCTACTTTTATCTTTATTACTACCTGTCACATGTATTCTCTCCTTTTAGCTAATTTATTTGTTTGGATGTCCACCCCTTCTTTTTAGCCTTTATTTCCCTAATATATGCATTTAAGCCTCTATGTTTCTCTCTTGTATTGCTTCAGCTGCATCTGTTGGTTTTGATATGTATTTTGTTTTGATATGTAGTCTTTTGATTCAAAAGGTTTAAGTTGTCTCCATAACATAATAGTGCAAAGTGAGGCAACAAGTGCTGCTATAGAAGCTTCAGCAAGTTCTCCAGAAGATCTAGTGAAGACAATTAATAAAGATGGTTACACTAATAATAGATTTTTAACATAGATGAAAGCAGTCTTTTATTGGAAGAAGATGCCATCTAGAACTTTCATAGCTAGAGAAGAGAAGTCAATGTCTGGCTTCAAAGATTCAGTGGACAGGCTGACTCTTGTTGGGGCTAATGCAGCTGGAGACTTAAGTTGAAGCTAATGCTCATTTACCATTCCAAAACTCCCAGGGCCCTTAAGAAATGTGCTAAATCAACTCTGCCTTACTATCTGAATGGAACAACAAAGCCCAATGACAGGGCATCTGTTTACAACATGGTTTATTTTAAGCACACTCTTGAGACCTACTGTTCAAAAGAAATATTCTCCTCAAAATATTATTGCAGCTAACCACCCAAGATCTCTGATGGAGATGTACAACAAGATTAATATTTTCATACCTGCTAACACAACATCCATGGATCAAGGAGTAATTTCAACTTTTAAGTTTTATAATTTAAGAAATATTTCTTACATAGATATTAATTTCTCTGATGGTTCTGGGCAAAGTAAATAGAACACCTTCTGGAAAGCCTTAACCACTCTAGCACCACTAAGAACATTTGTGATTTATGGAAAAAGCTCAAAATATCAACATTATCACAAGTTGGAAGAAGTTGATTCCAGCCCTAATGGATGAGTTTGAGGAGTTTGAGACTTCGGATGTGATAGAAACAGCAAGAGAACTAGAATCAGAAGTGGAGCCTGAAGATGGGACAGGATTGCTGCAATCTCATGATGAACCTTGAACAGATGAGGAGTTACTTCTTTGGGATGAGTAAAGAAAGTTCTACCTTGATGTGGAATCTGCTCCTGGTGAAGAGTCTGTGAAGATTGTTGAAATGACAACAAAGGATTTAAAATATTAATAAGCTTAGTTGATAAAGCAGGAGTCAGGCTCAAGAGGATTGACTCTGCTTGTGAAAGAAATTCTCCTGTGAGTAAAATGTTATCAAACAGCATCACCTGTATCAAAGAAATGATTCATGAAAGAGTCAATCGATTTAAAAAATTTCACTATCATCTTATTTTAAGAAATCGCCACAGCCACCCCAGCCTTGAACAACCATCACTGCTGATCAGTCAGCAGCTATCAGAATTAAGGCAAGACCCTCCACAAGCAGAAAGACTGCTGAGAGCTCAGATATGGTTAGCATTTTTTAGAAATGAAGTATTTTAGAGTATATGCTTTTTTTTTTTTTTTGCTTAGACACAATGCTATCATATACTTAGTAGACTACAGTACAATGTAAGTATAACTTTTGTATGCACTGGGAAACTAAACAGTTTTCTTTTTGCAATGGTCTAAAGACAAACCCACAATATCTCTGAGGTCTGCCTATATTTTTCATAAATTTACCTTAGCTTATATTTTTGCTCTTTAAATTTTAATTGTTCTTTTATGTTTTTATTTCAACTGAAAATTTTTCTGTTTTTTTAAATGATCCACTTTCATTTTTTTCTATTTCTGATAGTCTTGTTACTTGCTCATCTTTAACTGTCTCTATTTACCTATTTCTGTAAATATTTTATAAATTACTTTTATATTTCTATTTTTTTTATATTACTACAAATATTTCCATAAATGTTTTATGAATAAGTGTTGTATAGTCTTGGGGCATCTGGGTGGCTCAGTGGGTTAAAGCCTCTGCCTTCGGCTCAGGTCATGATTCCAGGATTCTGCCCCGCATCGGGCTCTCTGCTCAGTGAGAAGCCTGCTCCCTCCTCTCTCTCTGCCTGCCTCTCTGCCTACTTGTCATCTCTGTCTGTCAAATAAATAAATAAAATATTTTAAAAAAAAGTGTTGTCATAGGGAAGCTCTATTTTTAACTTCTTGAGGAAGCCCCACACTGTTCTCCAGAGTGGCTGCACCAACTTCCCTATGACCCTGCAATTGCGCTACTGGGTATTTACCCCAAAGATACAGATGTGGTGAAAAGAAGGGCTATCTGTACCCCAATGTTTATATCAGCAATGGCCACGGTCGTCAAACTGTGGAAAAGAACCAAGATGCCCTTCAACGGACGAATGGATAAGGGAGATGTGGTCCATATACACTATGGAGTATTATGCCTCCATCAGAAAGGATGAATACCCAGCTTTTGTAGCAACATGAACGGGACTGGAAGAGATTATGCTGAGTGAAATAAGTCAAGCAGAGAGAGTCAATTATCATATGGTTTCACTTATTTGCAGAGCATAACAAATAACACGGAGGACACGGGGAGATGGAGAGGAGAAGGGAGTTGAGGGAAATTGGAGGGGGAGATGAACCATGAGAGACTATGGACTCTGAAAAACAACCTGAGGGTTTTGAAGGGGCAGGGGGTGGGAGGTTGGGGGAGCCAGGTGGTGGGTATTGTGGAGGGCACGCATTGCATGGAGCACTGGGTGTGGTGCAAAAAGTATGAATTCTGTTACACTGAAAAGAAATAAGAAAAAAAAAAAGAAAAAAGAGTGTTGTATAGTCTTACTATTCCAATACCTGAAATCTTCAATTGCTCGAAGCTATGCTTTGCCTACTGATGCTCACTCACAATGACATGCACTCTTTTGTACATGGTGATCTTTAATTGTCAGCTCATTACTTGATTTTATTATGTGGTTAAAATTAGGGAGATTTTACCACAGAGATTTGATTCTATTTCTGCTTGTAGCCAGGGGCCATTGCTTATTTGACACTATGTCAGACCTTCAGAATTATGGTTCTGAAAGTGTGGTCCTCAGATCAGCAGCATCAGCACTACCCATGAACTTCTTAGTAGTGAAAAATTTTGGATGCCATTCCACAGTGAATAAGAAACTCTGATGGTTAAACCTAGCAATCTACAGTTAACAAGCCCTTCAGGTGATTCTAAGGCATGCTAAAACTTGAGAACTTCCATAAAGAAGAATGAGCATGAGGATTCAGTCTCGACTTCTTCATCTTGTGTCTCTAATTAGACCATATAATTTACTATCCTTGTTACTGTTGGCATTTTAAATCAATACAATTCTCCGCCTTCTAGTGAAGTTTTATGGGATGGTGGTAATCTTGGTGTTTTCCTTTTCAACCAGCAATATCTCAAAGTGTGGTCTCATTTTGTAGTAAGAGAAGCCCTCAGAGCATCGAGTCAGCTACATAATGCTGCAAGTGACACTCTGTCCACCGAGGTCTTGATTGGAGAAATGTATTTTTTATCCCATAATTCTAAGTTCTTCATTTCTGAACATATTAAGCAGATTTATTTTATAACCTTTATCTGATAATATCAATAGCTACAGTCATTGAGTTCTAATTTGGTGATATTTTTGCTCACCCTTGCTAATTGTGGCTCATTTCCTTATATGTTTAATTTCAAACTGAGGTTTCTTTCAGCAGTATCTATGGGCATTTTCTGAGGACTGTCTTTAACACATTCTTCCAGAAGGGATCTGCATTTGCCTCTGCCAAGAATCAGGGTGCGAGATTTCCAGCCCCAAACATACCAATCTAAGTGTTCGGCTGCATTTTTCAAGGCACATTGAGGGTGTAAAATCTGAGTGTGAGTGTAGGCTTGTGGTTAGTAATTTTCAGAGCTGAAGTCACCCTAGCACTCTCCAGAAACAACAGGCTACCCACAAGAATTTTAGAGACAAAAATAACTTCAAGGCTTTCCTGTCTCTCTGACTCACTGGTGGGGAGGAAGACTTCTTGCTTGAGCCTGTGTCCACCTTCATAGTCTTATCACTAATTTTTCAACACCATATGGGCAGTCTCTATATCTCTAAACCATAAAATGGTGTGTGGGCTTGTGGTGAGGATTCCACTGTTGTTGATAGTGATGGTAGAGGTGGTGGTGTCGATGGTGGCGATGGTAGTGATTGTGGGTGGTGGTAGCAATGATGGTGGTATGGAAAGGGTTATGGAATTAGTTAACTTTTTCTGTGAAATACTAGACAATAAGTATTTCAGGCTTCGCAAACCATATGACCTCTACACAACTACTCAACTCTGCCTTTGTAGTACAGCATAGTCATAGGCATACATGAATGAATGGATGTGGGTGTGGTTCAATAAAACTTAATTTGTGGGCACCGACATTTGAATCTCCTATGGTTTTCATGTGTCGTAGAATATACTTCTTTTCTTCAACCATTTCAACTGAGACTTAAAAATACAAAAATCAGGGCACCTGGGTGGCTCAGTCAGTTAAGCATCTGTCTTCTGCTCATGTCATGATCCTGGAATCCTGGGATCGGGCCCTACATCGGATGGGGAGTCTGCTTCTCCCTCTGCCTCTGCCCCTTCCTCTGTGCTCTCTCTCTCTCATGAATAAAATCTTAAAAAAAAAAAAAACTTTATTAGCTTGTGGACTATACAAACTTGTGTGCTGGATGTGTCCTGTGGGTTACAGTTTGCCAGTTCCTGGTAGTAATATTAGTGTTGGGGATGATGATGATTGTGGTAGTGGCGGTGGTGATGGCAGTTATGATGATGGTGGTAACAAAGATGGTGAAGTAGTAGTGAAGAAGGTGGAGAAGGTAGAGTTGATCATGGTGATGATAGAAATGATGGTGATCAAAATGATGGTGGTGGTGGTGAAGATAAAATAGTGATGGTGGTAGTAATAGAGATAATGGTAGTGGTGATGGAGGTGAAGGTGAAGGTGATGAAGATGATGAGGTGGTAGTGGTGATGATGGTGATGGGGATGATGGTGGTGATGATTCTCCTGCTAAGGGTGGTGGTGCTGATATGGTGGTGGTGATGATGGTGGTGGAGGTGATTGTGATGGTGAAGGCAGGCAGTGGTAGTGATTGTAAGATGATGATGTTACTAAAGGTGATAAATGTGGAACTAGTAGAGGGGGGCATGTAGGTGAAGAAGACACTTTCCTTTAACATCCTCCTTAAAACTGAGATGGAGACCGACAAAGCTAAAGCAAGTTAGCATAACTTTAATGGCAGCAGTGATCTTAATACACAGGTTTCTCATTTCCAGTATCACAGCACTTCCTCTGTGCTTCTCTGATCATTAGTGAATCAGACTTAGAATTCCTTCAGACTCTTCCCTGGAGGTATTGTGACACAGCCTTGTTCACTAGCAGAAGTTTGGATTGGCCTTGTGCACAGGAAGTCCCAGGTCACCAAAAGTGATAAGTTCGATGATGCAACATTTTGCAATTGTAATGTGCCATTTAAATGTTAAATAACAATAACTGATCTGGTTCTGAATGCTTCATTAACTATCTCCACTGCCAAATCACAGGCTTTTCTATGTGTTTTTGCTAAAGGCAAATTTTAATTGTTTTAATGAGGATTTGCAAGCAGCTCTTTTCTCTCAACACTTGGGCACTGGCGGAAACACATACATCATTTGCTTAGCAGGAGGCAACTATTTCTGTTTGCACAAAATGCACCTAACAGTGCTGGGATTTGGGGAAGACCTCGCACCTGGCCCCCTAACAGTTTCCTTAACTGAGCCGTAAGAGAAGGGATTAAAAGTGCTAGGAGCAATCCATGCCTGTCACACATCTCAAGCATCCTGGATAAACTAAACTGCTAATTAGTTAATTTTCCACATCAGTTGCATAGTTTGCTCTGATCTGTTTCTACTTGGAGATGCTGCTCTAAAGGTTATTTTATGTGTTAAATGTAACTGTTACTACACAAAATCTGTGGCGTATAAGGTTGTTAATCAGCCATGGGGGTGCAGATATTAGATACTATTTTGTAAAATTCCTTCTACTCCACACTAAATGAATTCTAAGCCTAACAGTGAAAATCTTTAAATCTTCCTGTGGGATGGGTGTGGTGGGGGGAGAGGTGGGGCAGGAGACAGAATTATTAAAAATCTATAATTGTTCACGGACTCAGAAATAAAGAAAAATATGAGACAGTGTACTTCCATTTGTCTATGTTCATGTCTGTTTGGAAATCATGGTACTTACGACACTGGTTCCCAAAACTTACACTTGATTTTTTCTAGTTATTCCTCAGAGCAAAGCATCTATTAAACATTGGAGACAAGTTTGAGAAAAATGCATTCTGTAATGTATAATCCTGATTTCTCCATGGATAGGTCCGTGTATAATTCTACCATAGTCATAATACATAATTCCTGGTGGAGCATGCTAAGGATTCTTTAAGAAGGGTGTATGTTGTAGGGGCTAGAAGCAGATAGAACACAAAATTGCTCATATCCTCTTCTTAGTGAGGAAGGTGGATGCTTTGGCTGCAGCATGGGCTGCCTATCCTGACTTGAAACTCAGCTATACCAAACCATCTGCTACATTTGGGTGTCTGAGAGCTCTATTTCACAGGAAGGGGGCAGGCTTTGCCTGTAGTATTTTGTCCATCAGCAGGTCACATGGCCTGTCTGCCAGTGAGGCTTCTCTGGTCCTGCTAACGTTTGAGCGACCCCACCTCTGCTTACTAAACATCTATACTGTGTGTCATTCAGTGTTCCCAGCCATATGTGAAATGCCTTTTCTTCACTCCAGAGGTGAAGACTTTGTTTTGTGCTTTTTTTTTTAAGACAATTTCATTCTCACAATATATTTGCCAGAAAAAGAGTGTACTATTTTATCAACCATTCAACAAGAGAGATCAATCATAATTATTCCAGTATAACATAGGAATCCAGTGGTAACAACCATCCCCCAGTGAAAGCAGTAAACAGAATGCAATATATCCCTAAAATGGATTATTATTCAGCCATAAAAAGGAGGGAAGTTCTGATACATACAATAACATCAAAAGTGTAGTGCAAAGTGGAAGAAGGCAGGTACAAATACCACATACTGTATGATTCCATTTATGTAAAATGTCCAGAATAATCAAATCCATAGAGCAAGTGGTTGGCAGGGACTAGGGAAGGGAGGAATGGGGAGTGGTAGCTTACAGGCTATGAAATGATGAAAATGTTCTGGAGTTAGATAATAGTGAGGGCTGCACAACTCGGAATATACTATAACCCTCAGAATTGTGCACTTCAAAAGTTAGGTGAATTTTATATTGTGCAATATATCTGAATAATGATGTTATTTTTAAAAATGAATATATCTACTAATAAAAGAGAGAGAGAGGGAGAAAGAAAGAGAGAAACAGAATCAGGATCTTCCTGAAATAGTTAGTGCCTTTCAGATGTGAGAGCTGATGATGCAGGCCCACAGTCTGATGTGCTTCCCAACTTCTCAGCTGTGTCACCATGATTACAACTGAATGAAGATACCCTAAGCTTTGGAGTCCAATACACCTGGGTTCAAATCTCACCTATTCCTCTCCCTCACTGAAGTATCCTCTCTGTTTGTATTTAGATCATTCACAGGAAAGATTTAGGACCTTGAAGAACTTGAAAGACACCACAAGAGACATGAACCCTGAATCCCTGAGGTCCCTGGGGGCATTCATCTTCTTGGTGAAGAAAGCTGGTAAATCAGTCAGTGTGTTAGAGGCCAGAAAACTTAATTGATTCCCAACTCATGAGCAAATCCATCTTTTAGAGGGCAGACTTACATTATCCTACCTGAGACTGCTCTCTGGACCCAGATTGAAAATTTATCAATTAGCAGTGAAGAATGGCTCTGTTGGGGACTGAGGGCACGAAGCCTGTATGAATGATCTCACACAAACTGTCCCTGTAATAAGGCCACTTATGAATTTGCAAAGAGAATTAACTGTCTCATAGGCCTGTTTTTAATTTTTGTTCTAAAACACATTCATCCAAACCAACATGCTGCCCTTTGCTCTGGCTGGCCTCGGAGGGCTTCTGTCTCCTTTGGTGGGTTCTGTGTGGGTATATAAGGACAGATAGATACCTCTTCTGCAAGTTCTGACAAGATAAATGAGTTCAGTCAATCAATAATCTCATAGTCTTGTGAACGTGTAGACATGCAAGGTGGCTGGCTCACATGGTTCTCTTTTCTCTATAGAAGTGGTAGTAGTACCTCCCAGGCTTGTTGAACAATAGTCTGATGCCTTGGGTTCTTTCCCAAGAAGCAGGCCTCAGAATAAGAGTTCAAGAGGAGAGGGGAAGTGAGACAGGATGGGAAGGTGCCAACAAATGGTACATTCACAGAAAGATAACTTCTGGGCAACTCAGGGGACAGGCTGCTGGGGCCTTGAAATATTGTGCAGGACAATTGCCTTGGATTGTCTCACCAAGAGACAAAGATGCTGGGCATTCTTCTATCCACTTCCCATCTCTCATTAGCTGAAGCTGCGCCAGGGTCCTTTACCCCTCTGACCTAGCCCATGATAGCCAAAATGGTGCCATCAGTCTCAGAATGGTGGGGATCAGGACAGGGACACCCATGGATTTAACTCATCTTGTATATGTGAACTTATCATCATCCCCTACTTTCCCAAATCCAGCCTTCATCCATTGTTTCCTACTTTGACAATAGCACCTCAGTTCACCAGGGGCCTGGGCCAGAAGGAGGGGTGCTTCATCCCCATATTCTCCACTCCCATGCCTCATTATACATATTTAAGGAAGCACTCAGGTCTGTTGTCTCTGCTTCATACATGCTCCAGGACTGAACACATTTCTCCGTTCATGGACCTTCCTGAGGTCCAGCCACCAGGACCTCAGCTGAAATGCCTGATTCCAGCCTTTTCAGATATACTTGGAGGGCCTCCCTCTCCACCCTTTCCCTCACTGGCTTCCTGAGGTTGTTAGGACAGGTTCCAGTGCTCCTGCCACCATCCCCACCTTCTTGTCTCTCCCAACACTCTGTACCATCCAGCTGCACTGCCCCCTGTCCTGCTGGTTCCCTGTCTTGAGCCCTAAAGTGTTTGACATCCAGGAACACTCTCTTCTCCCACATCTTGAACCCTAATTCCTCCTCACTATTCAGAACTTATCTTTAATGACAGCTCCACTGGAGGCTCTTTGCCAATCCTTAGCCCAGGTAATTGTCCTGAGTTTTTTGTGTATTCTCTAAAGGCAGGCTTCTTCTTGTCTAGATCACTGAGTACACTTTAGTGCTTATTCACAGTCTTTCTCCTATGTCCACTAAATGCCTGTCAGGTGAATACACGGAAGAGCCTCGTACGTGCTCACCACATGCCAGGTGCTAGATACATGCTGACCTCCTTCCTTCCCTGGTTTTGGGGGAGGGTGTTCAAATTCCATTTTTAAACTCCTCTGGGGATGTTGCATTAAAGGTTGAGGCCATCTATGCTCTGGCCACAGTCTGCTCTGGAGAGCTGGCTTTCATCCCCCCAGAGCCTGATTCTCCAACCTCAGACACAGAGATCATTGTCGCTTGGGGTGGGGAATGTTTGCTGGTCCAACTTAAAAAGGCTTCAGCATCCAGACTCCTAGGAAAACAGTGCTTCTATTACCTGTGGACATAATTATCCTTAATTAAAATAGGAATGAGATGGGAATCATTACCTGTCTGGGAGAAGGATCATAGTAGTTTGTTGGCTTACTGCTGGCTTATGTGCAAAAACTTTCAAGATGAGAACAGAATGCTTGCTCTTTGTGCCAAAGGAAGTTCTAGGAAATGGCTTGATGAAAATCCAACCCTCATCACCAAATGTATGGAAATATGTTTTCCTTCTATATAATATAGAATCTCTGGCTGGAGTAGCTTCTTCCTAAGTGAAAAGATTATTTATAAATCAAGAAAACCCATAGCATTCAATAACTCAGCCTATGATAAATGAGCTCTTAAAATACCTACCTCTCTAGGTTAGTGACTATGCAGTGATAAAGAAGGTTTTGTTTTCATTGGTGAAGTTCTTGTCACACACATTTTAGGATCCAGTTGTAGCCTATATTGACAAGACATCATTAGTTATTTGTCAAGCCCTCGTGGACGCCGTGGATGACCCAGGACCCATTTTGAGAATTGCAAGGATGGTGGAACTGCTGATCCCTGACCTGGAAGAGCTCACGGACCAGTTGAGGCAAAACCCTGTCCAAGGTGAATCACAGAGAGAGCATTGTGGGTGATGTTGCAGAGGCCTGACCTGGCTGCTGCTCCATGGGGGAGGTGATACATAGCATAGAGTTAACATGGAGTTAACAGAAAGGGAGGGTGGGGACAGCAGGGACAGGAGAGTATGACATACCCAGTGGGCTCAGTACATGCATAGACCAGTTCAGAGCACTAATTTGCCTTCAGGAAAGTAAGACATGGGGCATCAGGCCTCATAGTCTAACCTCAAGCATGGAGTCTGGATGGTAGGCTCACATGAGCCTCTCAGGAGAGGCATAATCACAAGTCCCAGCATAATCCCGTCCCTAACATCAAGAGTGCTGAGGAAGGACTTGGTGAGCAACAGTATTTGTCAACACAGAGAGCATCATTCATAGTTTTTGTGCAAAAGTGAGTCAACCTAAATAAATTTGGGAGATTTTTCACAAACATCTCTACCTGAAGTGTCTTTTGAAAAATTAGAAGTGGCAGCATAAAAACACATTTCATCAGGGACAGAGGCAGCAGGTATCAGGAGCCAGAGACTGCCCCAAGACATCCATGTGCCCTGCCTGGCTTGGGGGTCATGGGGGGCACTGCTTTGGAGATCTTTGGTCTGACCATCAGCTGAGGAGGGCTTTCTGGGTGGCCTGAATCTGAGGGGGATCTCTGAGGCACAATAACAGAATTGGTGACTGCAGGGCACAGTGAAGAGGAGTAAAAATTTGAGAATGGAATATTACTCAGCCATCAGAAAGAATGAATACCCAACTTTTGCATCAACATGGATGGAACTGGAGGAGATTATGCTGAGTGAAATAAGTCAAGCAGGCAGAGTTGATTATCATATGGTTTCACTTATTTGAGGAACATAAGGAATAGCATGGAGGACATTAGGAGAAGGAAGGGAAAAATGAAGGGGGAAACCAGAGGGGGTGGTGAACATGAGAGACTCTAGACTCTGGGAAACAAACTGAGGGTTTAGAGGGGAGAGGGATGGGGGAATGGGTTTGCCTGGTGATGGGTGTTAAGGAGGGCACATATTGCATGGAGCACAGTGTTATACGCAAACAACAAATCATGGAACACTACATCAAAAACTAATGATGTACTACTATATGGTGACTAGCATAACATAATTTAAAAAAAAGTTGAGACTGGCTTCTAAACTGGAATTGGAAGGATGAGCCATGTGGAGAGTGACTTTGAAACTCGGTTTATTGGCAAAAGAAGCACCAAGAAGCAAACACAAAGTAAACAAGCAAACAAACAAATGAAAACAACAACAAAATGGGTGGGGGGACCAAGAGCTCTACCGTGAGCTGTGCTCCCAATTTTTGTGCCCCACCTCCCTTTCATCATGATCATCTATTTTGGCTGTTTTCTCTTCCTCGGTGGGTCCTCTGTCTGACAGGCTATTCACAAATATTTTCCCATGGATTATTCCATGGAAATCCTTGTCTATGACCAGAGTAGTGAGCGATAGGAATTGGGGCCAACTTTGTTGCCTTCACCTCCTCTTGGGCGAACCCCACTCTGCCTCCAAACCAGTGAATGAGCTGCGGTTAGTACTTATCTTGTGATCCTCAGGGACACCCCTGAGTAAGTGAGGCTGCCTGCAGCCTTGTGTCTCAGGGGAGGGAGGGACAGCCCAGGGACCCAAGTCAGTGTTCCTGGGTCATGGGGGCTGTGCAGTGAACACTGTGCCCCTCCAGAGCTCTTGCAAGGCTTCTGGGAGATGGCCCCAGGACACAGCCATCTCAGTGTTGAAACCTTGTATTTGTAAACCTAGCTGAACACCATCTTCTGAAAAGTGGAAAACCACCCATAGCTGGGAGAACAGTTATACTTGTACCTGTGATGGATGAGTAAGAGTGGCATAGCACACCTGTGGTCGGCAGACACCCTCACACAGAAACCCCTCAGTTAAAGAGGAAGGACTCATGAGGCACCTGGGTGGCTCAGTTGGTTAGACACCTGCCTTCGGTTCAGGTTATGATCCCGAAGTCCTGGGATAGGATAGAGCCCTGCTTTGGTCTCTCTGCTCAGGGGGGAGTCTGTTTCTCTCTCTCCCTCTGTGCTCTCTCTCTCTCAAATAAATAAATACAGTCTTTAAAAAAATCAGAAGAACTCACAAAGAGAAGTGACTGCTTTCCGGCAGGGCCTTTGGGACCCTCATGGATGTCTCATCATCTGCTGTGACAGCAGCAGACCAAGATTTGGTGGCTGGGCCTCTTCTGAACACTGATGTCACTACTCATACTGCCTCTTTATGATCAGTTTGCCAAAAGGATGAAATACACAAACCCCAGGAATCCTAATCAGTGCTCTCTTGACTCACGGCACCCTAAAGTCTCCTGCAGGGCATTGGTCCCTCCCCATTGCACTGAGGCCAACTGAATATGCACAGAATTCTCTCTGCATCAGAGCCAGACCCCCAGTGCTGGTGGTGCTTTCTTGGGTACCCATTTCCCATGCTGTCCACAGACCCAACTGCCTCCATATTCCTCATATTCTACCCGAGGACCTTTCTTCCATAGCTCCCATTGCCAAAGTAGAGTTTTTCTATGCATTGACATTCAAGATCCTCCTAATGAAGTCTCTCCCCTCTCCCCTCCACCTTCAACTTCTCTGCTAGCTCCCCTCTGCCACAATTGTCCCAACACTACCTGCATGCATCCCTGCCCCTTTGCCTGGTCTCATGTTCTTCCCTCTTCCTATAGCATCTGTCTTATACATCATCACCTGATATTTTAAAAACTCTTTATTATGGAAAGTTTCAAACCCACATGAAAGTAGAAAGTGGACAATGGATGGAGCCCATGTACCCATCAACCAACTTCACTGATGATCAGCCCATCGCCAATCTTGTTTTCTCTGTATGCTACCCACTCCTCCTCCTAAAACAGATGGTTTTCAAACAAATCCCAGACATCACATCACTTATTAAATCTGTGAATATTTCAGTATGAATCTCTAAAAGTAGGAAGTTCTTCCTTTTTTAGGTAGCTCTTTTGTAGTCCTCATCATATACCTTCAAAAATCAACAATGCCTAAAAAAAAAAAATTACAAGAACACTTTATTGTCATCAGTTAGCTAGCCTGTGTTCTCATTTCTCCAATGTCTAATATAGAAATGTATGTAAATGCATGTATAAATGTAGAGACACTTATGTATGAATATTTGTATAAGTATATGGATGTGTTTGTGTGTATACAGAGACATGTACATACACACGTACATACAAAAACATGTCAGTTCATTTGTTTGGTTAGATTGAAATAAGATTAACATGTACAGTTAGGAGGTGCCTGGTTGGCTAAGTCAGATAAGCATCTGCCTTTGGCTTAGGTCATGATCTCAGGATCCTGGGATCCAGCCCTGTGTCAGGCTCTCTGCTCAGCAGGAAGCCTGCTTCTCCCTCTCCCTCTGCCTGCTGCCCTGCCTGCTTGTGCTCTCTATCTCTCTGTCAAATAAACAAATCAAATCTTTAATAGACACACACACACACACACACACACACTCACACACACACAATTAGTTGCTATGTCTTCTAAGTCTCTCTAAAATGCAGAATCTTTATTGTGTTCTCTCTCTCTCTCTCGTTCTTCCTCTAGAGTTGTCCACATTCTGGATTTTACTGATTGCATACAACCGTGATATCACTTAATATGTTCTCCTGTCCTCTGAATTTCCTACAATAGGTAGCTAGATATAGAGACTTGATTAAAATAAGGCTGTGTTTTGCTTCATTTTGCTTTGTTTGGCATGGAGACTTTTGTGGGTGTTGACACAAAATGAACAATCATTTTTTAAATTTTAAAGAGACAGTTAAGGAATTTTATTGAAACCCAAGTGAGAACAGCTGCCTGGAATATAAAATCTTCACAAAGAAGAAAGTGCTCCAGGGAAGGAACATTTGGTGCATGGCTACCTATGATTCTTTTTTTTTTGTTTTTTTAATATATATGAAGAGTTACAAATTATCATTACAAAGGACATACCAGAAAATTATTGACTTTATCTTGTGTGTTTATTATGTGCAAGGCCGTGGGACTCTACTCTTACAGGAATCAGGAAAGGTTTTTTTGTTTTTCTTATCTTTGTGTTTGGAATACTCCTTTTTAGTTATTTTTCTAATGAAGCAGATGTACAACATATGCTGAGGGCAGAAACAGAGCTTTCAGGTTTTGCCAAATCTTTTTGACCTTGGTAAATGTTAAAGTGTGGCTTCCCTGGGAGCCCAGGAGGAGGGCTCAAAGGCATTAAAAGCTGAGAATTTCCTTTATCATGGGTGCTGGCATACATTGTCATCAGAAAGCCTGTGATGTCCATTGTCTTTATTTTTGCCCTGCTAGCAGCCATCAGCAACTACCAGCCCTTGTATAACACCTGTCTAATTATCTGAGTGTAGCTTATATTCATTTAGATTCCATAGGAAGATCTGTGAATGGCATTTCTCTAGTTCTTTGTGTTGGCTTCCCGATACTTGGAGGTCAGTGTGACTGGGTATAAAACCCTGAACTCATGCTTTAGTGAGCATTCATTGCCTCACTCTACTTGCTTCTGTGGTTAAGCATTTTTATTGACAAGTTTAGTGATAATCTGATTTTCTTACTCTTTCTAGTGACTCAGGTTATTCCGTTTGATTTTTTAATTCCCAGAAAATCAAAGGTGTTTTTGTGTTTGTTTTCCTTTAAAGTTTGGTAGACTTATTATAATTTATATTGGATTTAGTCATTCTGGGTTAGTTTTCCAAGGTACTCAGTATACCCTTTCAACATTAATTACAGGAAAATTTTCTTAAATCATAGTTTTAACATTTGCTCTTTTCCACTGTTTATTTGCTTTTCTAAAGTCTCCTTTTGTTTTATCTCTTTTCTACATGCCTTACTTTCCTTCATAATGTTTTCAGCACTCTGAATGCACAAAGGGAAACGTGCATCTTTAGTGTCACAGTTGAATTCGCTTTGGAACCTCTGCTCTCCCAAGATGCATTCTATGTGCATTACCTGAGGACCTTTCCCTTGCCCTGTCCATGATGGAGCCATCTCCACCCTGAGCCAAACAACCTTCCCTTTGCTTCTACAATACAATTTGTCTGCTCTAGAATTTCATATAAATTGAAATACTCATGGTTTTCAAATTTAATACATGTTAAAACAAAACATTACATGTTTTTAAGGTGTGACCCACTGTGCTTTTCCACTCCTGTGTCCCTTCTGGTTTAGCCTTGACTTCTGAAATTACTTTCTTTCGAATTCTTTCCCAGGTTCTGTTCACATCTCTTTCTATTCTCAAATTACATTACTTCTTGATTTTTCCCCAGTTCTGATAAATATTGTTTGCTCATAATATCTATCATTTTCTTAATTGCTTTTAGCTTAGTTTGAAATACCAGATCCCAGTTTCACATTGGCATGACTTTCTGGTGTGCTCATTATCTAACTACTATTACAGTGGTTTATGTCATTGCTTATCTTTTCATTGATTTGACCTTTACTATTAGAAACTCATCTTTCTATCTCCCGTAAGAACCTAACATGGTGTCTTACAATAATAAATTTTATATACACACACACACACACACATACACACACACACATTTTTTCTATTAAACTGAAACCTAACTTATTATGATTGGTGTGAGATTTTTTTTCACTACCTTGTGGAAAGCTCTGTCTAATTTCATAAAATCCAAGACTTGTGGGCAGAGAGGTACAAATCATGGAGCTGAAAGGGACCTTAAAGTTTCTCTTGCTTAACTACTTTATTAACAATTCCACTTTCATAAGCAAATTGCCCAAGATTACACAATTAGTATCAAAGCTGTGACTAAATCCCTGGTTTCCTTGCTCTTAGAACAGTTTTCTTTATATCACAACAGTCCCAAAGTAAGGAAAACTTGTTTCCATATGATATGAAATTTGTACAGATGTTGTATACCTACTTTTTGTTTTATGTTTTGTTTTTTTTCACAACCTTTATCAGTTCCCTCTCTCTCTTTTTCAATTCACTGAAAGTATTTACTTGAGCCTTAAAATTTATCTCTTGGAAGCCCATGTACTTTGAAATATCAGATGTGATATTCTGATCCTAAGTAGAAAGGATCGTAATGGCTCATTTTCTTTTTTCTTTTTTTTTTATATTTTACTTATTTGTTTGTTTGTTTGTTTGTTTGTTTGTTTCAGAGATAGAATTTAGGGATTCATCAGTTGCATTTAACACCCAGTGCTCATTACATCAAGTGCCCTCTTCAATGCCCGTAACTCAGTTATCCCTTCCCCCTCACTCACTCTCTCCAATGAATATCAGTTTGTTTCCTAGAGTTCAGCATCTCTTATAGTTTGCCTCCCTCTCAGTGTTCATCTTACTTTATTTTTCTTTCACTTACCCTATGCTCATCTGTTTTGCTTCTTAAATTCCACATATAAGTGAAGTCATATGGTATTTCTATTTCTCTGACCAATTTATTTCAATTAACATAATACCCTCTAGTTTCACCCACACCATTGCAAATAGCAAGCTTTCATCATTTCTGGTTGCCGAGTAATATCCCAATGTGTATATACCACAACTTCTTTATCCATTCATCTGTCAATGGACACCTGGACTTTTTCCATACTTTGGCTATTTTGGACAATGCTGCTATAAACATTGGGATGCATGTGTCCCCTTGAATCACTGTTTGTATCTTTTGGATAAATACCCAGTAGTGCAATTACAGGGTCATATCATTTTCTTATCTGTCTGGTATTCATCTAAACTTGTGAACAGGAGGGTTGTTCAAACACTGGTACAGATAACAAGAACCAGGGAAGGAGGAATAACTGGGGATCACAGACAGACACATGGAGCTACTCCCCTCACTCCACTCTCCCACCGCTACCTGCCAGCAGCTGTAAGAGAAGAAGATGCAGCGTAACTGACTGGTGTGATGCCTTCCAACTGGCTTCCATTGCTGGACTCATAGAAACAGCCTCCAAGACTTCACACAGAGAATGAAGTTGGGAGATTGGCCATTGATGCACTCCAGAAAGAGTTTTGTCAACAGGAGGCAGCATGCAAGATGTAGCGGAGGCTATTTAAGCAGATGAAGGGTCAAATAAGAGACAGCCACTGGTTCTGAATATCGTGGACTGAGAAAAAAATATATAAAATAAACAAAGTATTATTTATTATACAATATAACAAGTAATATTATATAAATCTATATGTGTTATAAGGAGCCTGGGAAGAACAGCACAGTCACTGGATTAGGACTCCAAAAAGCAGTGGGGAGGAGGTTGGTGGGTTACCCCAACGAGTAGCAACATTTTCTCTCCCCGTTATCTCTGAGCTGCTAAACTCCCGCTGGTGGAAACCTGCTATCAGGGAGGATGGGGTAGAAGTGAACACAGAGGAAATGAGCTAATAGGAATTATGAAGTGAAATACAATATATAATAAGCTAGCCTGTGTTTAAAGACAGTTAAGGATGCTGCAAGTGATAAAGATAAGATTTCACTGATTTCAGCCTCTTTCATCCCAATGTAATCATAATTTATGATGCTCATAGTTGGAAAAAATCACTTCAAGAAGAAGTGAATTTAAGTTTATTTGATATATTTATTTGAAAACTTTTTAAAAAGAGAATAAATTATCCTATGTACAATGGAGCCAACTAGTGCAACAGGCCAAAACTTGCACTATATACAATGGAACAAAACCCCTCAACCTTATGTTCAGAATCATCATTTTCTGTGGTGCAGATTCTGATTCAGTGCTCCCAGGTGTATTGACGAGTCCACCTTTCTAACAAACTTCCAGGTGGTGCTGATGCTGCCAGGTCTCGACTGGTACTTTAGGTGTCAAACTGTGGACAGCACCTCAGAGACCTAAGTTGTGCCTACCTCAAGATGCTATAATATCAGACCCACATTTGCACCTTGTGCAGCTCAGTGAGATCACTAAGTGGGGATTACTCTAATTACATAACACTTGAGACTTTATTTCAACTGTTCATTGAGTACTTACTGCATACCAGGTGCTAGAGAGGGAAAAGGTAATATTGGTTCTTTAGTCTCAAGGAGCTCTGGGAGAAGAGCAGGGGCAAGGGCTGGAGGAGGATGTTGACATTAGCAGCTGTCATGTTTGCTGAGAAGAAGGCAATAGGAGCCATAACAGAAACTGTAATACAGCGGCTGAGAACCCACCAGAAATGGGAGAGGTCCCTCTAGCTGGGCAAGAACATGCAACTCCCTTGAAGATGTGGAGTTGGAACAGATGCAACCACATGTCTTTTGTAAGATAGTTAAGACAGATTTGAGGAGAAGGAGCTCAGTCTGAGAAACCAAATTACACTTCAAGAAGATTATTCTAAGCTTTGTAGTACATCTGGCAATCACAAACCCTACAAGGGGCCCAATTTTGAGTGGCTTCTCTGTAGAAGGACAAGATTAGAGAGGTTGAGGGTTTGGATCGGAAGCACCTCGATGAGCATATTGTGCTAGCTTGGAAGATGATCAATCCCAGAGATGATGCTGACACATGTTGTGCCTTGCATGCTGCTGGTACTCAAAAGATCTTGTCTAAAGAGTTTAATTAATGTTTTTAGCTCTCAGACTGTAAATTTGTCTTCAGAGCTAAGTATTTCTCAGTACCACATCAGCAGATGTGGCAGTGTGTTTTTTGACCTCTCAAATCTGACACAGTATCACATAAATAATACCCACCATCTCTCCATGCATATGCTGTAGCTTGACTAGTCATTTGTCAAGTCTACTAAAGTGTTATTTTCCAGTTAGTCACAAAGATGACCTCTCTATCTCTTGGTCAGTCTGAAATTTTAAACTCTTGTAGCTACCACCAATAAAGCAATTATGGTACCAGAAAATTCCGAAATCTAATAAAAAGCTGGAGTACTCAAAGTCCCTAAAATGGAAAAGTTTTCATAAAAATAGCTACTAACTCGCAAAGAGGAAATTCTTTTTTTTTTTTACTTTTTTAAAAATTTCTTTTCAGCATAACAGAATTCATTGTTTTTGCACCACACCCAGTGCTCCATGCAATGTGTGTCCTCTATAATACCCACCACCTAGCTCCCCCAACCTCCCACCCCCCTGCCCCTTCAAAACCCTCAGGTTGTTTTTCAGAGTCCATAGTCTCTCATGGTTCATCTCCCCCTCCAATTTCCCTCAACTCCCTTCTCCTCTCCATCTCCCCGTGTCCTCCGTGTTATTTGTTATGCTCTGCAAATAAGTGAAACCATATGATAATCGACTCTCTCTGCTTGACTTACTTCACTCAGCATAATCTCTTCCAGTCCCGTCCATGTTGCTACGAAAGTTGGGAATTCATCCTTTCTGATGGAGGCATAATACTCCATAGTGTATATAGACCACATCTTCCTTATCCATTCATCCGTTGAAGGGCATCTTGGCTCTTTCCACAGTTTGGCGACAGTGGCCATTGCTGCTATAAACATTGGGGTACAGATGGCCCTTCTTTTCACTACATCTGTATCTTTGGGCTAAATACCCAGTAGTGCAATTGCAGGATCATAGGGAAGCTTTATGTTTAATTTCTTAAGTAATCTCCACACTGTTGCAAAGAGGAAATTCTTGAGGAAATTCTTTTTTGTTGTTGTTGTTGTTAGGAAAAGTCTAAGCATTTATAAATCTTAAGAAAATATTGTCCTTACATCATCATTATTTTTTTCTCCTTATAGGAAAATTACTCAAGTGCTTTTGAATTATTTTATTTAAAAATTTTAAAGTATTTTTTATTTCTTATTTAACTGTAGTTGACATGCCATCTTAGTTTTATGTGTACAACATAGTAATTCAACAAATCTATGCATTACTCAGTGCTTGCCATGATGAGTGTAGTCGCCATCTGTCACTATACAACATTATTACTGTACTTTTCATCCCCATGACTTATGTAATTTATAACTGGAGAATTATACCTCCTAATCTCCAGGTCCATCCATGTTGTTGTAAATAGCAAGATCTCATTCTCTTTTATGGCTGAGAAATATTCCATTATATATGTGTATATGTATATACATGTGTACACACACACACACACACACACACACCATCTTTATCCACTCATCTATTGATGAACACTTGGGTTGCTTCTATTCTTGGCTATTGTAAATAATGCTGCAATAAACATAAGGGTGCATATATATTTTCAAATTAGTGTTTTCATTTTCTTTGGGTAAATACCCAGTAGTATTTGGTATTTTGATCATATGGTATTTTTATCTTTAATTTTGTGATGAAGAACCATACTGTTTTCCATAGTGGCTACACCAATTTACATTCCCACCAAAAGTGCATGAGGGTTCCTTTTTTCCACATCCTCACCAATACTTATTATTACTTGTCTTTTTGATACTAGCTATTCTGACTGGTATGAGGTCACCATGTTTCTGATTTGCATTTTGCTGATGATGAGTGATGTTGGTCATCTTTCATATGGCTGTTTGCCATTGGTATATCTTCTTTGGAAAAATGTCTATTTAGGTCCTCTGCCCATTTTTAATTAGATTTTTTTTAATTTTGTTTGGTTTGGTTTGGTTTGGTGTTGAGTTGTGTAAGTTCTTCATATATTTTGGATATTAACCTCTTATCAGTTATATATTTTTATACATATATTTGCATCATTTGCAAATATCTTTTGTCTTTTTATTTGTTGAGGGTTTTCTTTGCTGTGCAAGGAAATGCATTATCTCCAAAATCTTAATCTTTGGTATCGTTTTCTTTCTCCACCTCCTTTTTTTTCTTTCTTTCTTTTTTCTTTTCTTTCTTTTTTTTTTGAGCATTCAATATGCTAGAAAAGAATGTCATCAAGGGAGAAACGATTTAGAGGGGTTTTTAATTGTATCCCATATATGTAGATGTTTCTCTAAGTTGAGTACCATTAGTCAGGGGAACTTTTAGTTCAACTCCTGGAACTGTGTTGGAAGTCCAGTAGGCATGTGTGACCATTGAGCTAGTGCTAATACATATGTTAGAATGTACACGTGAGTGTTTCCTTAGTTGGGGAATTTTGTCTATATACAGAACTAATGGTGTGGGTTTTCTTGTCATTTATCTTCTAAATCTGTGTGGGACATTTATTTAAACCTGTTCTTCCTTGGGTGTATGTTTTCTGTTTAAGTGAGTAGCCATGGACCTGGAAGGATTTGGTCCCCATTACAGATTTACAGCCTTATTTTCCCTGTGGACTGGCCCAGTGTTAATGTGATTGGATTTACCCGTGGGTTTTAAGATGTTTGCTGGCAATCATAGATTTCTCTAGAGCTGCAGTGGTTCCAATTTCTGCAGAGTCTCCTTTATTTGGAAGCAAAGACTTTATGGGGATGTGAGTAGTCAATTTCTGGCTTTCTCTGACTGGTGCTCTGATAGAGCCTTTTTTTAAAAATTGGTAGCATAGGAAGGACTAGACTATTGTCTGACAGGATCCCCTCCCCCACCCCCCAGCTTCTGTGCATATCAGCTGACTAGTGCAAGCTGAAACAGCAAGGTTCCAGGTGATTAGCTTGTTTTCAGATGCGATTTTCTCATCTCATCTCTGTTTCCTCTTCTTCCAGGAGAAATGGGTCCCATGAGGCAAGTGTGACCCTGGAGTGTGGACTGCCAGCCTGACGCCCAGTCAGGGAGGGAGAGCATCATGGATGGCATAATTGAACAGAAGAGCATGCTGGTGCACAGTAAAATCAGCGATGCTGGCAAGAAGAATGGCTTAATTAACACAAGAAACTTCATGGCCGAGAGCAGAGATGGCCTGGTGTCCGTTTACCCAGCACCACAGTACCAGAGCTGTCGGGTAGTGGGTAGCACAGCTCCAACCAGCCTGGATAGCAGCAGGAATGAGCCGGTCCAGCAATTGCTGGACCCCAACACACTTCAACAGTCTGTGGAGTCCCATTTCCGACCCAACATTATCCTCTACTCAGAGGGCGTGCTGCGTTCTTGGGGTGATGGCGTGGCTGCCGACTGTTGCGAGACCACCTTCATTGAGGACCGGTCACCCACCAAAGAGAGTCTGGAGTACCCTGATGGGAAGTTCATCGACCTCTCGGCTGATGACATCAAGATCCACACCCTCTCATACGATGTGGAGGAGGAGGAGGAATTCCAGGAGCTCGAGGTCAGAGGATGTGTTTATCATGAGCCTTTGGGAACAGGACAGGGAGATTGGGTGGGGATTTATGAGGGCCTGGCAAAAGTTGGGGATTGCAATTAATGCGCAGAAATGCGGAGAAACTGAAGCACTGTTAAATATTAATTGAAGATGAAGTGGAGAAGACTAGCAGGAGCTTCAGCAGGGATGCTGGCAGAGATGACCCAAGGGAATAGCTATGAGGATGGGGCTACTAGTGTACTAAAGTGTTGCCAGCACCAGAAGTCAGTTGGGGATTCCTCCTAATGGCTCCCACTTGGGAGATAGGGGTCATTGGCAAAAGTGATCAAGGTGAGAGGACCTAGCATGTGGTCCTAGTGCCACATGAAGCTGGAAAGTCATGTGTGGAGACAATTTGAGAAAAGTTTTTGCTGTCACAAGCAGTTTCCTTAATTTGGAATTCCAGAGTTCCTACTAAGGGAACCTTGGTATAGCTAAACCTGCTGGAAGAAACAGTAGGAATGCTGGCCTAAAAGGTAGATGAGTTGAGTTGTTATAAGAGTCACTGCTTCAGTAGACTGGAGGGCAGGTAAGGGCATTTGGGTTACATGCTTTGAAACATGTTATGTTGGGCATGGTATAGCACAACACAGCAACCAAGGAAACCAGAAGCATCAGGCCTGGAGGTGGAATGAGAACCAGAATTAACTGGAAGGAGATGGTTTTAATCAGAAAGGAAATTCAGAAATGGGAAATGTTTTGTAGTGATTCTTGTGAATGGAGCCCATGAAAACCAGCTGGGAGGGAGTCCAGAGAAGTCAAGTTGTAGGAGAGGCCATCAGAGTAGACCTTTATACTCTCTGGTGACGCTTGTTAAGGGGAACAGGATGGGGTTGGGTCTGGCAATGCTGAAGTTTTTAGAAAGCTGCAAGAAGTACTTTGGCTTCTATTCACAAGCCTTTTTCACATGTCCATTCGTTTTCAAGGCCTGAGGGCATTGCTAAATGCAAAAGTATGAATGTCGCTTGGCCTGCATGAAGTTCAGGAAACAAATGCACAAAAAAGAAATTTTCACAAAATACAGGAGTTATGATGGTAGAGTACCAATCCTGCTCTGAGAGCATCAAAAGAGGGAGGAGATGAGACTCCAAGTATAATGTGGGGGATCAGGAGTCCTTACAGAAGAAGCATCCCCTGCATTACATCTTGAGAACAACCAGAGCAAAATGGCTTATGGGGAGTGGTGGTGGGAGAACTCTGGTCCAAGGGGATATCATGAGCAGAAAAAACACAGAGGCATCCAACCTAGGTGTGCAGGGGGCTGTAACTGATTACAATAGTTAAGACCTGTGGATCATGGTGAAGCTGGGGAGACAGGACCATACCAGCCTTCTGAGAGAGGCTGGAATTTAGGCAAGGTCACAAACCTAGATGCCTACAAAAGTAAGGACAGGTAACAACATCAAGAAGGAGCCCTATATTGAGGAGATTGGCCTGAGACTTGAGAGTCCAGGCCTACTGTCAGCTATAGGAGTGCTGCTTGCTGCACCTCATAGACCACACTGCTAGGCACCCCAATGGGCATCATGGGTGGGATAATCCCTGAGAGTTTTCAGACAGGAGGGCTGGGGTCAAATTTGAGTTTTCAGAAGCTGCTATGGCTGCAGAGTGGAACAGAGTGGGGAGTTAGAAGAGAGAGGGGAGGGGCATGGGGCTAGGACCAGACTGGATTTACAGAGCCTATTGGGACCTGTCCTAAGAGATGGTGAGAGAATCAGGACAGTAGTAGAAGTGAAGAAGTGAAGTTTGCCATTGTTCAGCCATGATGGGAAAGAAGGTGTCAGGTCTGTCCTGTGCAGAGATGTCCCCAAGCTTCCAAATGGTCAAGCCGGCAATCAGAAGATTTTCAGTTTTATTAGGAATATTTGGAAAATAATAAATAATACTAAAAATGTAAAAGAAATCTGTGAAAGTTTCCATCATCACTTTGTCACTTGTGTGAGCTTCATTCCTCCCTCCCTCTCTTTATATCCATCAATTTAAAGTCCATATCCTTGAATAACTACATTCCACCAGGGTAGGTGAGGATGAACAGGTGAGTAAATCATCTTCTTAGTCCTTAGTCTACTTCCGTTCTGAGACTTCATAATGAGCTATACTAAAAGGAATTGTATTCCTTTTTCTTTAAGACTAGCATGGGCTTCATATTGAGTTTGCACATAAACACAGCCATTATTTAAGTACAAATATTCATTTCATGATATGTCTCAAATCACATTTTTGGCAATCAATTACTGAGTCCATTTTTTGGCAACAATTTTCAGACAATGACCTCGGCCAGTAGATGTGGCCTTTGGAACTCTGCAGAGGACCAGAACTCACTTAGAGACAATCTTTTAAATTAAATGCTAGGAGGTTGGTGGCTGGCGCAACAGGCTTTCCTACCTGGTCAGTCCAAGGCTTTGACAGGTAATATAGGTTTCTGGGGAAATGAGCTCTCCCATCCAGTCTGTTTCCCTGTCCTGGCAACAGTAGTGATAGCCCATCAGAAACAGTTAACTTTAATGACACAGCAGCTGAACTCTTTATTCATGATGTAGTAATCATGAGTAAATAATGTGGTACTTAAAACTGTGTATTAACATGTTTATAATCAACTCTGATACAATAAGGTGGAACATGCTGACATTTATATCTTAGCCAGAAAGGGCACACCCAATGACATTGGTGGAATAAGTTGTTTAAAATTTGGGCTACTTCGTAGGAGACTTTCTGGTTGGCAAACTCAGACCAAGAAAAGGCTCTTTGCACAAGCTCTGAGGGGAAAGAATCAAGACACAGTATTTCTCCTGTCACTCCTTCAGTGCTATTTAGTATAGCCATGGAAATCCAAAATGGTTGACTTGGTCCATGAGGAATTCTGTAAAAACAAGATATTTTCTCAGCAACATTCTTATGGTGTAGCCATGGCAGTCTTTATTTAGGAAGAAAAACTAATGAGTAGCTAGAAGAGTCAGTGTGCATGCAGCACTGTTGTAAAGTTTACTGTTTTTCCATTCCATGAAATAATAAAGGGGCATGTATCAGTTAGCATTTGCTGCATACAATTTATATACATACGTAATACATTTATTTAGGTCATTATTCTTGGGGTCAACAGCCAGATGGTTCTTGCTCTGCTAGTCTCACTCAGTTTCCCTCACTAGTCTGTAGGTAGTTGCAGCTCAGGTATGCCACTGTACTAGAGATTGCTGTCTTGCCATTGACTGAGATGACAGAGGTGGCTGGACCACATGTCTCTAATCATGCAGCAGGTCACGCCACCACATGGCAGTCATGCTAGAGATTCCAGGAGCAGCAAGAAAGGGGAGTCCCCACATATGAGGCCTTTCCAAGTCTTTGCCCATGTTATGCATGCCATTGTCTTATTGCCCAAAGGAAGGTGCATGGCTAACCCCAAAGTCAGTGTGGGATGGACTTTTTAGGATGACAATATGCGAACAAATTGGGTACCAATTATTGTAGTCTGTAGTCCACCACAGAGCAAAAATATTTGGCCTATTTGAGGTCTATTTTTTTTTAAGATCATCTGATTGAACAAAGAGACAACAGCCATAGTTATTTTGTGACTTAAAGAGAAAACACACTAACTAGATATTGATCTGAAGCCCTTCCTAGAAGACAGTACTACTTCAGAGAAAACAACAACAAAAAATAAGAATTCAACTTCTTCACTCAGTCTATAGCAAACTGATACTATTTCCTAAAAGTTGCAATTTTCAGAAAGCCATTGTGCTGATGAAGAGCAGGGGTCCTTGTCACTAGAGTTCCTGTGTACCAGACAACATGCCTCCTACCTTATCACACTACCTAGAGAGGTTCATCCCAGGCATTTATAATGAAGACATCCCTGATCCAGAGGGTTGCTCACTTGATGCACATTTCTGCAAGAACATGTGGAGTTTTCAGTTAACCCTCAAGATTTTATTAGTGTGATTAGGCTGGGTAACTAATGTCAAGAATCTTTATGGAAAGGCCTCAGAAACTGAAATTTGTCTTGCTCTATCCAAGAGATGGTGAATTGCTGGGGCTCTGAATCAGATCAGGAGAACTCAGGGGGTCTCTGAGAGATCATGCGAGTGCAGAGGTGGGTGCTCTGCATAGGGTGCCCATTGCACTCAGTGTGACCAGACAGGCCTCCCCAGGAGGGACCCTCTAGCCACTCTGGGTGCATGATTTGGGGCCTGGTGCTCCACAACCCAGGGCCACCTCCCTGGTGTTTGTCTACTGCTTCATCCAGTGTCCAGACCACCGCTAAAACTGCAGCTTTCAAGAACATCAACAGCAGAAAACCACTTCTTTTCACACAGAGAAACTCAAACAGAGATTTCAGGCTCGGGTAATAAAGCAGTTCTATGAAATGGAAAATTTGAGTTTAAAGCTATGAAACAAAGTAGGTGGAGTTCATGGCTAGAGATGCCTAAGCTCCCCCCTGCTGTTAGAGATATTTATCCAATGTTTAAAGGCCAATTATTACCCTTATATTTGTAATAGTGCAACCCCTTCAAGATCCTAGAGCACATGGAATATCATCACTTAGAAACAGTGTCCAAGGTGGTGGGGGGAGCTGCTTCTTCACCATGGGAAGGAAAGGGAAGGTAGGACCTACCGAAGGAGTATCAGTCTGTGCCAGGCCCTTCATGAACCCGCTGTCAGGTAACCCCCTGGCAGCACTGGGCCACAGGTGCTGATCCTGTCTCATCTTGTACACAAGGACACTGAAACTTGGGAGGTGTCCAAGGTCACACAGTTGGCTCTGCTGACACTCTTGGAACTGAGACATGCTGACTTCAGACTCTTGCATCCTAATGGTGATGCTGTCCTCCTATGTTAGGAGGGAAAATAGGTGTTACTGTAAACTGCTGTTTCAGAGGCCACAGGTTAAAGAACAAGAAAGCAGGGCTGGGGCCATCACAGACCACTTCCTCATTGCCATGAGCCTGCAGCTGGGTCTTCCCAAGACCAGGAGTCTACCCTCCTATTACAAATTTGAAGCCTGTCAGGAAAGACAGGATTTCACAACTGTGATATAACGCTGACATGTGCCCCTTTCATAAATGTGAGTAAAGAGGAGGGATTCAACAAACACTTGAAGAAAATTCAAAACCATGAGTGAAACAAAACAACAACAATAGAAATGTTGACCTGGACGAAACAAATAATTCAGAAAATAATTGACAATATTATAAAAAAAATTTTTAGTCTCTCTTGAGAGATTTGGGGCAAGGGGATTTGGGGTTTGATTTTCTTTGTTTGCTTCATTGCACTGGCTAGAAATATATAGGACATTGAAGGAAAATGGTGAGCAGGAGGCATCCTTACCTTGCCCCTGATCTTAGGTAAGCACTCAGACTTTCCTGATGAAGGATAATGTTGCCCATGCTCTTATTCAGGAGTAGGAAATTCCCTTCAATCACAACTTCTTTGAACAATTTGGTCTTTCTTAAATAAAAAATAGTCATTTAATTTTGACAAATGCTTTTTCTCTATTTAGATTATCATGTGTAGGTTTTTTCTTTTGACCTTTATTCTATTAATATGATCTCTTACATTAACTGATTTTCAAATATTAAAGTCTCCTTACTTTGGGGGATAAATCCCCCTTGGCCATGATATAAAGGGTTCCCTTTTCTGTTGTCTGAAATATTCTGCATAGTATGGTTTTTGGTTTTGTTTTTAACATTTATTAGAGGTCATCAAAGAAGACATCTGGTTTTGGCTGTTCTTTATAGGAAGAGTTTTGATTACAGATCTGATCTGATTTTTTATTGTATTAAATCTATTGTATTAAAGAAAATCTTAAGATTTTCCTTTCTTCTTGACTTATTAATTTGTGTCATTCTAGGGATTTTCCATTTTATCCAAAATGTTTCCTTTGGGTTAAAATTGTCCTTTTTTTAGTTTCTTTACATGAGGCTTAGTTACTGATTTGAGGTTTTTTTTTCCCTTCATAATATATATTGTTAAGCTATAACTTTCTCTCAAACACTGTCTTGATTACAAATTTTGATATGTTGTTTTCATTTTTAAATATTTTTTATATTTTATATTTTAAATATTTTTAAATATTTTCTAATATGCATTGTGATTTCTTATTTTACTAATGAGTTATTTATAAAAGTATTGTTTGATTTTTCAAATATTCATAAGTGTCCCAATATTTTTATTATTTATTCACTTTATTTCATGTGGTTGAAGAACATAGTTTGTATAATTTCTCTCTTAAATTTATTGAAATTTGATATGGGACCTAGCATATAATATGTTCTGGGAAATGTGCCATGTGTACTTGTGAGAGAATGAGTATTTTGTCATTGTGTAAAGTATTCTATAAATGTTTGTTAGGTCAAGTTAGCTGATGGTGCTATTCATGTCTTTTGTCCTTGATGTTTATCTGCCTAATTAATCCATTGCTTTTGTCAGTGTGTGCTTTATGTATTCAGGGGCTCCATTGGTAGGTTCATGCACATTTATTATTTTTTAAAGAGTTATTAATTTATTTTAGAAAAGTAAAGAGAGAGACAGCAGGGGGAAAGGCAGAGGGAGAGAATCTTCAAGCAGATTCCCTGCTGAGTGTGGAGCCCAACATGGGACTGAATCTCATGATCCATGAGGTCACTACCTCAGCTGAAACCAAGAGTCAGGTGCTTAACTGACTGATTCACCCAGGTGTCCCTCTTACTATTATTATATCTTGCTTAAATATTGACCATTTTAGTACCATAAAGTGTTCCTCTTTATGTCTAATAATATTTCTTGTCTTCAGGTCTATTTTGTGTGATAATAATATAGCCACCCACTTCCTTATTATTACTGTTTGCATGATACATCTTTTTCCATCTCTTTGCTTAGAATTTTTGTCTCAGAATTTAAAGTATATCTCTTATAGGAAGCATGTAGTTTATCTTGTTTTTTTTTTCTTTTTTCTTTTTTTTTAATTGTCTTACAACCTGTCATTTGATTGGACTATTTATTCCATTTGCATGAAATGTAATTTATATATGATTGGGTTTCTGTCTCCCATTTGGATTGTTGTTTTCTATTTTTTCCTTGGTTTTGTTGTTGTTTTCTTTTTACCTCTTCCTGACTTTTTAGTGTTAGGAACCATGTCAGCCAGGGATGTGAAGAGAGCTTACTAAACCCCTCTGTGGTTCTCTCAGTTCCAGGAGTCCTGTTAAATTTCTGGGTTGTCCTCCAATCTGCCATTTGACCCAACCAGGACTATAGCCATAGGTTGGGAGAGCTTTAGGATTTTCTCATTCATAGCTAGGAATGGATTTTCCACTCTATTTCCAATCAGTTAAGCCCCTCCAACAATGAAGTGATTAGTTCCCATGGCTAGCCCCACCCCCAGAGAAATATGCATGGGCCAAGCATGGGAGCCAGGCATAGACCCCTATTGTATTTACTCAGATTTCAGCAGCAGGTGGTAAGTAAATACTTCTGAAATACTATTGGTCTTTGGTCAATGTTGAGAGCCTTTATAAGGCTGTATTGACAATTTTTTTCTAGTTGTTTCTGGAAGATATGTTATGCCTACCTTCTGACACTGTCATCATACAAGAAGCCTTGCCAGGATATTACCTAAAGTGTTAGACATGCATTTTCCAGCATCACTATATTCAGACAAAGAATATGTTCAAATGTCCACAGATGGCTTGCAGTTAGGTTAAGAATTTTAATCAAATTAATTATCTTTAAATAATGTGACATATATTTTGCTTGTAGCATTAGAAAATTAAATTATCATTTTCCTCCCTTGGGACACCCTGCAATTAAATATATTTAGATATTCCACAGGTGGATCCAAAATGAAAGAATAGTTTTATCTTCTTAGGGTCATAACTCATTTTGTGTTGCCTAAACTGCAGCAACCACATTATTTTTTCAAAGGGCACTGTATATGTTTGACTCATCTAGAAATTAAATATACTTTTATGAAATATTTTCCACTAATGAGGGCATTCTAAATACCACTTCCAAAGAAAAAAAAATTCAAAATTATTTTATGAAATATAAACGTGATTAGCATAATAGTATGCCATTTATTGTTTTAATCTTTTGTATCAAGGGTAACTCATTTAAATGTGGAATTCAAGACACGTTTCTTAAAAAATAGAAATCAATCTCTTATGTTCTCGTCTAACTTAGTCTCATCTTATATATCAATAAAAGGCAGTGGAGTGTGTAATTATAGCCATTAGATGGGAAGAGAATCTCCTAAGATGATAAATCTATCTGTTGTAATAATACAAGCTGATCATTTTTCATATTCCTCTGAAATACTTTTCAATATATAAAACGGTGGGAGCATCATCAAATTTATATGTCAAATAAATAAAAGCCTTTTTTTTTAATTTTTAAAATTTGTGCTGACCAGATTTCTTGACTGGGACTTCTGAGCCACTAGTCACAATTGTGGGTGAGGAGGGGCTTGTCATATCTACAGCTGCCTTAACAAAGGGAACCAGTGCCAGAGAATTGGAATCTTCTGTCATTGCAAGACTGTATTTCTTGTAATGAAATCAGCTTTGATATATTTACATGAAGCTGTGAGCTAAATGCTTTCTAACATGGGTAAATGCAGTCTGAATACCAGCGAAGAGAAGACTCAGGCTTCTGATGAATTTCCGTCATACTCCATTTTGAGCAAATGCCAGCAAAATGTTTATTCTAAACCCAATTGTATTTTAATAAAGTTTCCCCAAGCTTAGCTGAAGGGCCACTCATCTTCTGGTAACATTCATTTGAATGAAAGCCAGTACAGACAGGATCCTTTAGAGATGCATGTAATGTAAATTTGCACAATCGTGTATGAAAACATTTCGTGTCCAGGCCACCACTAACCTCAACATTCTGGTGACTCTTTCATAAGTGTGTAAGGCAGACTTCCTTGGTGATTAGACTTGAGATGTTGGTGGTACCACGTAACCCTGACCGATGCTGATAAAAACATCGTCTCCTTCTTACCATATCATAATACCATAAGAAAAAGAAAGTAACGACAGGTAGTGAAGTTTGTTAGAGAGATGTATCCTTTGTATTCAAAGTGTTGGTGATGAGAATGTGCTGGGAAGCAGGGTCCTCACTTCCAGCACAGCTCAGCATCCATGAATCATGCTACCGGGAAACAGTGACAGATACAGCGCTAAAATCTGATGTGAGCCCAGCTTTTATTTGAACCAATATTTTTCACTTTTCTTCGCCAGCAAATCATTCCAGTGCTTCTTAAAAATAGAAGGAAAAAAATCACACAAGTGAAACAGTTGGTCTGGAATGTATCACCAGCTAACATGGTAGGTCTCCTGCCACGCAGTGTGCTGGGGGTTTTTTTCAGTGAGATTTCCATGACAAGAGGCATTTTGTGGGATCAGGGAGCTGTTCCTATTCAATCATCACAAGGGTGAGACAGGCTCTGTCCTCACCGAGGAAGAACAAGCACAGCCATCTTCAGTGGAACCAATTACCGTGGTGCACGTGGCCTGTGTTTTATGCACGTGGAGGAGCCGGAGAGGAAAGGAAGTAAGAAAGAGGCCATCAGTGTGGAAAGTGTGCCGAGTGATTCTTGCCAGGCTCATCTTTCTCATCTGTGAGTGGACGGAAGCAGACTGGTGCCACTGTGGCTGTCCTGAAATTTGGAGCTGCCTGAAGAGCTCAGAGGAAAAGATGTTTTTCTGGGTGATAAAAATCACATGGTTGACCCAGAACCTGTCATCAGGGAAATGCTAGATTATGAGAGGATAAATAGCTTCTGTCCAGTTAGTAGGAAATGCATGTACAAAATAAGATGTAGATACTCTTGTACAGTGATGTTAATTGAAAATGTCCCCTCCATAAGATTAATCCGAGTCTTCAGTAAGTTTTCACATGGAGCCTCAAAAGTACCCATGAGCAAAATGTAAGCCAGCCTACAGTGAGTGGACAGTGGTGTCATATGTGCAAGGACAAGTCACTAGAACCTCATGCTTGGGAAGCTGAGAACTACCAGGGGAAATGGTAGAAATCTGTGCCATCATAAGACAAATCGAATGTGTGGAGTCAGGGAACAGTCCTCACAGTTAGAAGAAATATATTTAGAAACAGAATACATTGCTTGGAGTCTTATGGCCTTAAATAAGATATTACCCATTGAGTCTAAACTGTGAGATACAGATTCAAGAATGAGTTAGCAGAGATGGAGGTGTTTCCGGGAGGCTTGCTGGTGGAGGCGACAGGGCAGGAGGGGGTGGGCCATCTGTAAACTGAAGTTGGATCCCAGAGAATGGCCTTCTTTCTAGCAACCTGTCCATAGTGTGTTGGCTGGATGCAGTCTGGGTGTGTTTCAATACGGTAGATTACAGGGACTTTTACTCTGATGCTTCTGCTAGAAAATAGAGGAAAAATCAAGCCTTTGGATTGGTTAATCAGTCACTGAGGCTCCCCTTCTAGACTTTTGCTTTTATCTCTTCTAAACTGTAGCTAGGTAGCAGATCACCCAGAGTTCAATAAAACACAGACTCCCCATGGGCCTTTAGGAAGGCCATGAGTCGTGCTCCTCTCCCAAGCCCTCCAAACCCCTGCTCCTTCCCCACCACCTGCAGCCTCAGGGGCCTCCTTCAGTCTTTCGACCATGACCATGGGGTTTCTGCAGCCATTCCTGATGCCTGGAATGTTCCTTCCCTTGCCCTTCACTGGCCTGCCTTCTTCTCAGCACCCATGTTGCAGTTTCAGTTCTTTATCTGTTTGCATACTGTTTTATTTTCTGTCTTCTTTGCCACAGCTGTCTTAGGTTGAGTTGGCCAGAAATAGACAGCGATGTGAGGATTCATGAGCAAGTGATTGACTAAGGAACTGCTCTCAAGGAAGACAAGCCAGCCTACTGGGAAAGGCAGCCTAGGAGGGGAGTTTCAGGCTACTTGTCACTGAGGGGGTCCCAGCCTGGCCCTGGGAGTCCTCAGTATGGTCAGGTACTGGTGGTCTGAGGACCACTTCTCCCACAGGGGCTGTCATTGAGTGGTTTGCAACCTCCAGAGTGAGGAGCAGAGGCATAAACTCCTGCTTATGTCTCCAGTGCTTAACCCCCCAGCTCCACAGGGTAGGCACGTAACTAGGATTTGTGCTCACTACTTTATTAATGAAAAAAATGAATCTACAAGAGGGAGGGGAATTCCAACATCAATTTCCTAAGATTGTTTTTAATAGTAATGAAGCCAAATTATTTGAACACCCAAGCTCCTTGAAGAGTTTTCTTGGCAAGAATTTTATATAACCTTGACTTTGTTTGATACACTCTTTATAAAGTCACCTGTATCAAGCTCAAGAAAGAGAAATAGGATGGGGGTCCTCCTGGCACATGGTGAGCTGTGCTGCAGTTGCATCAGCATATCTCCCGTCTTGGGACTGCTGGTTAGCGGCACCAGTCAAATGGCTCCTGAGGAACGTTCGGTCCTGTGTAGCAACACAAGAGCAGATTGTGTTTTTCAGAAACCACAAAAACAAAGACAAAACAAAAACAAAGACAGGCTCCAAATAAGGAATAAGGGGGAAACATGATATGAAGAATGTTATAAATGACACACCGTTGGTGTCTCATTTAAAAAAAAAAAAATCCCACAGTGGTTTTGCCCGGATGGCTCTCACTCTGTGGGCTGTAGAGTAGGGAGAAGCCACAGAAAAGCTGGAGCAACCAAAAGGTATTGGGGGTCCAGACAACACCCACCTTCTTCCCACGCCTGCCCTCAGTCCAGAGCCCTACTCTCCACTGGCGTCCATTGTCCTCCCTAGATTTTAAACCCAGTAATTCACAGGTCACACCCCAAACCAATTAAATCACAATCTCTGGGGTCAATATTCTTCATAAAGGCTATAAGTGGCTCTCATTTAAGTCCCAGAAGTGTGATACCGCGTTTGTATATTTGTATATGCCACAATCTTAACCAGAACAGCTGTTCTTTGACATCTTATCCCATGAACTGTGGGCCTGTTCCAAGTAGATTTGGAAGCAGGCAGCAACCCTGGCACAGATTCCTTAAAATGGGTTCCACAGAACATTCACCTGGAAAAACAGAAAGGGCTTGACAACCCTTGGAAACTCCTGATATTCCTGCAAAGCTACAGCCCTGCAAGTCCTATCAGCAAGTTTTGGCTGTGTCAAAATTCACATGGCTGTCTTTAAATTTAGTGATTCCTGGGTTAATTTGACCCTGAGCCATTTGGTTTTTAAAACACCATTGATTCTAGCCTCCTGAACCAGTGTGCTACAGCACACACTGGCCTAGCTGTTCCTCAGCCAATTGGCACCACGCCAGGTAAGCTATGTGACAGCAAAGTGCCTGACAGACCTCATAAAAGGGACTTACACAGCTCTCTGCTTTGCTAGCAGATTGGGCCATATTATTCCAGCTAGAATTGTTCCTTGTAACAGCCCCATCTGTCTGTTGTTAGCGTGCACTGGGGAGGAGGTATGAATATCAACCTCCTAGAACTCAATACCCTTGGGAAGCTGTCTCTTTACCAGGCCAACCTCCGATCTGTCTATTTGGATGTCCTTCTCATAGTACCTGGAATCACCCTGACTGGCAGGACTTCAGTATTCAGAAGTCCCACAATAAAGTGACAGGAATGTGAAGAGAGTTTTGAAAGAGCCACCTGCCAAACAAATGAGAGGCCCATGTCATCCCAGTCACCTCTATGGATCTGGAAGCAGCAGAGAGGATTTTCAAAAACAGGATAAAATTAGGAATTCCTGTATTAGGGAGCCTGGGTGGCTCATTCAGTTAAGTATCTGGCTCTTGGTTTTGGCTCAGGTCCTCATCTCAGGCTCTGCACTCAGTAGGGAGTCTGCTTAAGACTCTCTCTCCCTTTCTCTTTGCCCCTCCCTCCCCTTCCTGTTTTATCTGTCTCTAAAATAAATAAATATTTTTTTAATTGCTATATTTCCATAAACACTCAAAATGTGCTATCAGAAGGGGAAGGGTAGTCATAGTATTTGTTGTATCAGTAAGGGCTAGTCTCCAGGCTGGGGATGAAACAAGATGGTACCACTTTTTTTGCTATCCTCTTTCAGAAGATTCACTGCAGCTTAAACTGATTCATCTGAACAAATGGTGTGATCTTGGGCCCACTTGTCACACTTCTTAGAAAAGTCAGGATTCGGGGTTCCTGGGTGGCTCAGTCAGATAAGCATCTGCCTTTGGCTCAGGTCATGATCCCAGGATCCTGGGATCGAGTCCCCAGTTAGGCACCCTGTTTAGCAGGGAGTCTGCTTCTCCCTCTGCCTATGCACTCTCTCTCTCTCTCTCTCTCTCTCTGTCAAATAAATAAATAAAATATTTAATAGAAAAAAGAAGTGTCAGGAGTCACCGAGTCCACTACTTGATAAACTGGAGTTCTCTGAGACAGTATAAGTACAGAACTCATTGCAAAGGCTGTGGCAGGGGCAAGGGGTTCTGCACATCTGGGTTAATGCCTCCTAGCTCATCACAAAATCTACTTATAGAAACTGTCTCACCCCAGTCAGGAGACAGAAAGCGTGCACACCCTGCAAGAGCTAACCTGTTGAAAGAGAAATGGGCCCTTCTTAGTATCAGAAATATAAATTCTGGAATGTCTGCAAACTGACAGTTATCCTCGTTCATTACCCTTAACTTGTTAAGGATATTTATGTTTGAACCATATGAGGAGAGTTTCTATATGGAGCAAATAAAAGGCAAGAAGAAATGATTCAATACTCAGGTAGTATATGGAAGGAAGAGTGACTCATGTCCTGCATGCTTCCATCCCTAGTGTTTTCACTAGCTTGATCAGGAAGATGTGGTACCCCCACTTTACAGATCATGAACTTGAGATTCCAGACAGTGGTTTTCCACCTTGACTGCATATTAGAATCACATATAAAACTTACAATGACATACAAAATACTTACAAATTCCTGATGCTTAAAGCATCAGAAGACCCAAGCATCAGGAATCTTGAAGCACCTAAGTGAGCCCCCAAGGACAACCAGACCTCAGGACATTGGTGAATGGCCCAAGGTCACACGGCTAGGAGAGACAGACCAAACTTGAGCTCTAAATCCTGTACTTTTTTCTATTCTACCATAATAACTAACTGGTATATTTGAGTCATATTGATTAAATTATCTAAATCAGAAACTTTCTAGAAAATTAATTTTTGTCAATTTTACTTTGGAAAACAAATACCAAACCTCAGTTGGTGACATGCATGCTGCATGTGTTTAGGGGGAGTGTGCTTATGTCTTCAGCTTACTTTGAAATGCATCCAAACAAAGGTTAGATGAAGTAATGGATGGATAGAAGAATGAATAAATTGGTAACTGTATCATAAAGTCAGTAGAGTAATGATAACAATAGTAGAATCTGAGTGAAGGATGTGTGGATTCTTTTATACTTATTTCTACTGCCATGCACATTTTATCCGTTGGAGTGCATGTTGATGCAAGGAATAAGAAAGCTGTTGGCTCTGTACCATTTATTCAGTAATCCACTCTTAACCTTCTGTTTCACAATTATCATATACGAATCCCAGGGTCATATTTTATTTCTGGAGTTTGTGTTGACAGGCCAATGTGTTTTTGTGGTTGAGTTAATTTACTGTACAAATGGTGGCAACTTTTCTCTGAAAAAGAAATGGGCTGTCACATTCACATTTAAATGTGAAGTGTGTAAGTCTAAAGGAAAACATAGGAAATCTCTGTAACCTAGAGTTAGGTGAAGAGTTTTTAGATGTGAAATTAGAAGCACAATCCTTAAGGAAAAGGATGGATAAATTTGACTTCATCAAAATTAGAAATTTACTCTGAAAAAAGATGCTTTATGTAATGAACAGACAAGCTGAGGACTGCAAGAAAAATATTTGCAAATCACATGTCTGACATAGAATGTGTATCCAGAGTATATTTAAAAACTCTCTAAGCTCAAAAGTAGGAAATTAAACAATCTAACTTCTAAAAGTGTAAAAGAGGGCATCTGGGTGGCTCAGTCGGTTAAGCGGCTGCCTTCGGCTCCTGTCATGATCCCAGGAGCCTGGGATCAAGTCCCACATCGGGCTCCCTGCTCAGCAGAGAGCCTGGTTCTCCATCTCCAGCTCTGCCTGCCACTCTGCCTACTTGTGTTCTCTATCTCTTTGTCATAAAATCTTTTAATAATCTGCCAATAAGATCTTTTAAAACATTTTAAAAAAATAAAAGGACAAAAGATTTGAACAGGCACTTCATCAAATAGGGGTATGCAGATAGCAGGTAAGCAGAAAAAAACATTCGGCATCATTAGCCATTGGGGACACACAGACTCAAACCATGATGAGATGCAGGGCACCCCTGTTAGAATGGCTGACATGCAAGCCACAGACACTTCAAGTTCTGGGAAGGATGAAGCCACAAACTCTCATTCATCACTGGTAGGAATGCAGAAGTCTACAGCCATGCTGGAAAAGCTTGGTACAACGATCCCACTCCTGGGTATTTGCTTTAAAGAAATGAAAACTTATGTCTGCACAGAAACCTGTATGTGTACATCATAGAATTCATTTGTAATAACTGAAACCTAGAAACGAATGGATGGGCTTCATTCATGGACTGTGGCACTTCCTTATCATGCCATATTACTCAGGAATAGAAGGAATGCATTGCTGATTCACACAGGTATTGTGCTGAGCAGAGAAGGCCAGTCTCTAATGGAGGCACACTGTCTAATTCCATTGCTCTGACATTCTCCAAAGGACAAAAGTGTAGCAACAGGCAGCAGCTCTGTGGTTTACAGGGGTTCAGGTTGGGGGAAGGAAGATAACTGTAAAAAGGCAGCAATAACAAGGAGGAGTTTTTTTGAGGTGATGGGACCTTCCTTATATCCTGATTGTTGTAGTAGTTACATAATCTACACATGCAACAAACCCATAGGCGTATAGATAACAAACAAACAAACAAAAAAGGGCCTGGCCAAGCTGTGAGATCCGATTAGATCTCTGGTTTAGCTTTGTTCCCGTGTCAATGTCCTGGTTTTGGTCATGTGCTGTGGTTATGTAAGAGGCACTGTAGGGTATGTGGGAACTCTCTGTTCTATCTTTGCAATTTCTACAGGAACTCTATTCTATTTCTGAAACTTTTATGTGAGTCTAAAATTGTTTCAATTGCACACACACTGAAATAGTTTATACGTGCATATACACATATATACATGTATACATATTGTATGAAGTCATTGCTAATGAATTTTAACATTCTCTCTATAGGTTTCAAAAACTAACTAAAAATACAACTTAGATTCCTTTCAGTAAAGGAGAACATTTTAGAACAATAAGAAAATGGGGAAATTAATTATTTTTTTAAATGGCTGATATCTGATTATCTAAAACACCCCTGTCAGTCCCTTGATATGTAGTCAGAGGTTTACTATAATTGGATTTTGCACAGCAACCTTTGGTTTAGAAAATATTCTTTTTTTTTAAGATTTTATTTATTCATTTGACAGAGATCACAAGTAGAGAGGCAGGCAGAGAGAGAGGGGGAAGCAGGCTCCCTGCGGAGCAGAGAGCCCGATGCGGGGCTCAATCCCAGGACCCTGGGATTATGACCTGAGCCAAAGGCAGGGGCTTTAACCCAGTGAGCCACCCAGGCACCCCTGTTTAGAAAATACTCTAATTCTTACAAACTAGGGAGCCCACGTGGGCCAACAGGTACTTCCAGATATATGTGGTTGTGGTCCATGGGCCCTCAGTGAGCTGAGACCAAGCAGGTGGCTTCTGTAACCACGTAAACACAAGATTTTCCCTCATCCCATGTTTCAGGAAATTGTCTTTTCTCAATGTAGGGTTGGAAGATGTGAATTCAGGGGTCTCACAGCACATGGGGGCTTGTGATTGGCCAGTGCCTGAAACTCTGAGAGGACAGAAGAAACATTGAACAAGTCAGGTGGGGGATCCACATTCTACACATTCTGGAACAAGATAGGCATGCCTCTCTCTCAAGCAAAAGAGGTTTCTACTACCCTGGGGTGGAATACAAGTTAGGGGGAGCAGAGATGGTGACCCATGATCTCTTAAAAGAAGGGGTGCTGTGGTGTTCACCTGCACCCCTCCCATAGCATCTAGAATAATCTCTTACTGGAGACACATAGACTATTTGCTGGGTATATGGATCATTTGGATGGATAATGTCTCATTACGCCAAGCTTTCCCATAAGCTTAGGAGGACTCACATTCTGCCAGGCTCTTCTTGTTCCTATCTGGTCCTTCCTCACCCTCCACAGCCTGAAATTTCATTAATTGTTTTTCTCTGAGCTCCTGAGTTTGGGATTCCCTGTAAATAGCCTCACTGTGGGCACTAATGAGCCATCCTCTGCCAGATTCCTCAGAAGTCTTTTGCTCCGTTGGCCCCTAGCAGTGGCACTCAGTTGCCCTGTCCTGTAAGATGATAACTCTAACTTTGCATGATGTCTGTGCTTTATTTTGGAAGCCCCCTTGGCCTTGTTTAGTTCAACCAGACATCTCTGAGGTGTTTGACGTGCTGTGCTCCTGTTGGCAGGTGTGTGATACCAAAACACCACTAAGTAGCTTCTCTGAGGAAGCATGAAAAGGACAAGTTTGATAGAATACCAAATTTCAATGGAAAATGAATTATTCATGCTTCATGAAAAAAGTGAATTCAACATTTTTTCCATTTTTTCCCATAATGCTAGCGGTGTTTCCATTAAAGCACAACTGAAAAAAGAAAACAATGTATGCAATGCATAATCCTCAAAGGAAAAAAATATCAATTTAAAGTATAGTTTTCTCCTTCTAAAATGGCATAGATAGGAAATATATATTTTTTTACTTTTTATTTTCGAAATAATTTTAGGAATACAGGAAAGTTTCAAGACCAGTATAAGAACTCCTGTATGTTTGTCACCCTGTTTTCTTCAGTCTCAATAGTTGCCCATACTTCCTTCATCATTCTCTCTATCCATAGACTTTTGAACAACACGAAGGGTAGGGTACTGACCCTGCATCATCACAAATTTACATACAGCTTTTGACTCCCCCAAAATGAAACAACAAATAGCCTGCTGTTGACCAGAAGCCTCAAGATAACATAAACTAAAAAAAAAAAAAAAGATAACAGCAACTATTAACACATTTTGTCTGTTGTATGCATTACATACTGTATTCCTCTAATAAATTAAGCTAGAGAAAACCTTATTAAGAAAATCATAAGATAAAATACATTTACAGTACTGTATTTATTGAAAAAAATCCACATATTTGACCCACTCAGGTTTTTGGGGGGTTTTATTGTGTGTGTGTTTTTTTTATTTAAATTCAATTAGCCAACATATAGCACATAATTTGTTTCTGATGTAGTGTTCAATAATTCATCAGTTACATATAATACCCAGTGCTCATCATATCACATGCCCACCTTAATGTCCACCACCTAGTTACGCCATCCCCCCACCCACATCCCCTCCAGCAGCCCTTAGTTTGTTTCCTATAGTTAATAGTCTCTCATGGTTTTCTCCCTCTCTGATGACTCTCCCTTCAGTTTTCCCTCCCTTCCCCTATGATCCTCTGGGCTGTTTCTTATATTCCACATATAAGTGAAACTATATGATAATTGTCTATAATTGTCTTTCTCTGATTGACCTACTTCACTCAGTATAATCCCCTCCAGTTCCATTCATGTTGATGTAAATGGTTAAGTATTCATCCTTTCTGATGGCTGAATAATAATTACATTGCATATATATATACACACACACACACACACACACACACACACACACACACATATATATATGTCACATCTTCTATACCCATTCATCTGTCAATGGACATCTCAGCAGTTTCCATAATTTGGCTCTTTGGCTCAAACAATTTTTGACTCCTGCATTTTGGGCAAGACCACCACAGAAGCGAGCCCATGCCCTTCCTGGCACAGAGCATCAGGAGGCACATGGTGTCAGTGTGACCCATAATTTTGTCACCTGTTGACAATGGTGTTAGCCAGTGTTCTCACTGACCAAGAGATAGTGTTTCTTTTCAGTCAATCAGTATCTTGTAGGGTGGTACTATGAGATTATGGGGACATCCTATATCTCACTAGTTATTCTACTGGTTTTAGCATTCTCCCATAACTGGTAATCCCATAAGTACTTCTGTATTTATTAGTTGGCATTCCACCATGAAACAGTTTTCCCTTACCCCATATTTATTGTTTCCCTCATTTAGAATTTTATTTCAGGGTGGGTCATTGATTATTTTATTCAATGGGTTACTCTTCCATTTATTACAGTATTTATTTTGTGTTTATTATGATGCTTACTTTTTTATATTCTTGACAGTTCTTTCAATTCGACTTCTGTGTCCTTTTAATGTAACTCATCATTCCTTAATCATCTTCATCATCATTTCCTAGTACAGCAAGCTCTTTTAGATGTATCTTTTATTTTGGTAACCCTAGCTATGAAATCAACCATTCCCCCAAGGAACCCTGGCTGCTTTTATTGGAGAACGGTATTTAGAAACCAACATCTGGGTGTTAAGTCTGCTCACTGCCCCTGGGAGGAGGATTTCTGTTTCCAGGCACTCTTAGCAGACTGAGCTGGGAAATACTTATGTGCATATATTAGATAAACTTATCTATATAACTGTGTGTTATAGGTTGATAGAAATAGATACGCTCAGCTTCAGTCCAGTCAGCTCACAGTGGTGTCCTTCATGCTGTTTTAAGCTTCACTGCGTTCCAAGGTGTGGATGTATCACAGTTTATGTGAGCATTCTCCTTTGAATGAGCATTTCAGTCATTTCCAGTAGTTTACAATTGCATATAATGCTGTAGCAAATAACTTCAAGCATATGTATTTTCATATTACTGGAGGTGAACCTTCAGGATACATTCCTAGAAGTCAGATTACAGGTCCAAAATAAACACAAGTTTAATTGTGTTACATTGACAAATATGCTTCATAAGGTTGTACCAATTTGCATCCTAATCAGCCTGTTTCCCCACAGCCTAGCTAATAATAAACTTGATTGTACTTTTTAATTTCTGACAACCCAATAGGTGGAAAATGGTTTCTTGGTGTAGTTTTCCTCATCCCTTCTGTGAGTGAGGTTGAGCATAATTCCACCTGGACTAGGGGGAGGCAGGCCAAATGCCCAGGTCATGGAATTCAGGTGGTACCCCATCTCAGATGCTGGCCATGTGCATGAGGGCCTCTGAGAGTGAGGAGCACTGCAGTGGCAATGACGCTGGGCTAAGAGTTCAGTCCTAGTACCCCTCTTTACCTTAAAACCAGTTCAAATCCACCTTGCGACAACTACTTGGACTTTCCTTCTGAAAGCAGTGAGGAACTCAATGGATGATGTTTTGCATTCCCCAGACAAATGTAATGTATACTAGATGCAAGATGGTCTAAAAAGGATAATCATCACCTTATGCAATGATGTACACAGCTTTTCTGTGGAGAAAAATTACACATGCAAAGAGCACAGATTAGAAGCAGGATGCCCCTTTAGAAACTGGGTCAGCAGTTAATGATAACTAGATATGCTAGGGCTGGGTAAACCAACCCTCTGGGTTAGCCATAAAACATTAGCTTCCTGTTTAATTCCTGATACTGAATAAGCCCTAGTTTTCTCAAGCTCTGGAAAATGGCCAGTAATCTGCATGGTCTGCCTGTGAGCACCTCTTTGCTCCCACTTCACACCATTTTCTCTCTCACTGTCTAGAGCCTTGTCTGTGTACAGTACTCCTGACCCAGGACCTTTGCACGTGTTGCCCCCAGGTCCTTCACAAGCAAGGGGCCTTCAGATGGGAATCTAAATTTCTTCACAAAATCTGAAGTCTAGTGTACAACTCAGTTATATCCACACTGTGGATAAAACACAAAAACGTGACAGTGAAAAAGTAACCTAATTACCAACACACAGTGGTTGCTTGCTGTGTCCAGATCAGTTTTACCTCATTCGTGTGTTATTTTACACCAAGTCTTACACACATGATGCATATTGTGCTTTGTGCTTATTTATTTGGCAGGAATGAGATTTATCATCCAGGATACCCACATTCCTTGTGGGCCCGCATCTCCTTACCCCTCCCAGGTGTTGGTTGGGTGTGGTAGTCTTGCTCCATCTAGCATTGCCCTGATTCAAACTTTTAGGGTGTCTACGAACATCCTCAGTTTTTCCACAGGCTCTGTAACAGGTGTTCTCCATAGCCCCTCAGGAGAAGAGGACCAAGAAGCCCCCTGGCCTGGCCTCTGCCTAGCTGAGAACTTTCTCTGGGGACCTGAGGGACCATCTGCAAAGTGTTGGAGAACCTCTGCCCCCAGGAGCAACCTCCACCTGCTAACCACAAGGAGATGGTTCTTCCTGGTGGGCTGAATTTGGGAATGGTCTAACTCTGGCCCTCTGAGGTCCCAACAGGACCAGGCTCTAGGTCATACTGTGCCTGCCTCAATGACACACCATTTATCAGCTGTGTTCCCAGGCAGGTCCCACTTCTCCTTCCTGCCAGTATCTCCTGTCATCATCTCCCAGGAAAACAATGCACCCCAATCTTTTGCTCAAAATCTTCTTCTAAGTGGAGCCACACTATGATCTGTCTCAAGAAAGCATTTTGCTATAAGTTGATTCGCAGAGCCCCTGAGCACTCCAGACTGCAAGAAGACCTGACCTGGGTGGGGGGTGGGTGTAGAGATTTGGTCCTCCTACTCTAGCCATTGGATCAAATACCCATATCTTGTTAGAAAACAAGCTTCAGGAGGTTTTTGATCACTGCTTCAATCTCGTTACTAGATACTGGTCTATTCAGGTTGTCAATTTCTTCCTGGTTCAATTTTGGGAGTTTATAGTTTTCCAGGAATGCATCCATTTCATCTAGGTTGGTTAGCTTATTGGCATATACCTCTTGATAATAACTTATGAAGATTGTTTCTACTTCCTTGGTGTTAGTTGTGATCTCTCCCTTTTCATTCATAATTTTATTAATTTGAGCTTTCTCTCTTTTCTTTTGGATTAGTGTGGCCAATGGTTTATCGATCTTATTGATTCTTTTGAAAAACCAGTTTCTAATTTCATTGATACGTTCTACTGTATCTCTAGTTTCGACCTCATTGATCTCTGCTCTAATCTTGATTATTTCCCTTCTTATGTGTGGAGTTGGTTTGATTTGTTGTTGATTCTCCAGTTCTTTAAGGTATAGAGACAGCTGTTGTATTCTGGATTTTTCAATTTTTTTGAGGGAAGCTTGGATGGAAACCGCATTGAGATACCACCTCACACCAGTTAGAATGGCCAAAATTAGCAAGACAGGAAACAACGTCTGTTGGAGAGGATGTGGAGAAAGGGGAACCCTCTTACACTGTTGGTGGGAATGCAAGTTGGTACAGGCACTTGGGAGAACAGTGTGGAGATTCCTTAAGAAGTTAAACATAGAGCTTCCCTATGATCCTGCAATTGCACTACTGGGTATTTACCCCAATGATACAGATGTAGTGAAAAGAAGGGCTATCTGTACCCCAATGTTTATAGCAGCAATGGCCACGGTCACCCAACTGTGGAAAGAACCAAGATGCCCTTCCACGGACGAATGGATAAGGCAGATGTGGTCCATATACACTATGGAGTATTATGCCTCCATCAGAAAGGACGAATACCCGACTTTTGTAGCAACATGGACGGGACTGGAAGAGATTATGCTGAGTGAAATAAGTCAAGCAGAGAGAGTCAATTATCATATGGTTTCACTTATTTGTGGAGCATAACAAATAACAGGGAGGACATGGGGAGATGGAGAGGAGAAGGGATTTGAAGGAAACTGCAAGGGGAGGTGAACCATGAGAGACTATGGAGTCTGAAAAACAACCTGAGGGGTTTTGAAGGGGCGGGGGTATTAAGGAGGGCACGCATTGCATGGAGCACTGGGTGTGGTGCAAAAACAATGAATACTGTTATGCTGAAAAGAAATTTTAAAAAAATAAGAAAACAAGCTTTAAATTAATGCAGGCATATTGAATAGCCCTGTAGAGTGATCATGTCTTAACCAGCATACCCTAATTTTGGACAAACCAGGAGCAATGCCCAAACATAAATCGTAATGAACCTTGCTTCATTTGACTCCTATTTCCAAAACATTACAGATCTTAAGACATCAACTGCCCATAGATGATAATTAGACACTTCCCAGACAAGAGATGAGTTTGCACTTTATCCAGGACAAATAACCATCAGCAGAAGATTCCCTCTTGACAACTACTCTGTGTGAGGGAATGTCTGTGTCCCCAGAGTGCTGCAGACCTGACCCAGGAAATTGTGTTTGTGTGCCCTTTGCCTCGTCTGTCACCTTTGCTGAGTTGGCTTTCTGAAAGTAGTGAATGCCGGATGAAGCCTGGCCAAGACTCTTCCTGGAGTCACCCTCTGGACACAAGATGCCTGCCCTTAAAGGCTGAAACTTTTTAAAGGGAATTAAATTCTCAGATAAATAAAATCTATTGACCATGGGAATATAGCCTTCATGGAACTATAGTAGGAGCTAAGATCTGAAGCCCCCCACCACAAAGGAGAAAACAAACTTGGAAGAAATAGAACAAAGAACATGGCTCTTAGAGGTGACCCAGCAATGGGTATCCGTTTAGTTTCCACCATATCACATTTGCATGCAGTGATGGTCTGTTCCTCAGTCTCTTTGCAAATAGTCTCCTTACATTACTTATGGTCAATCCTCTGTAACCCTGGAATCAAAGTTGGAGTTTCCTGAAGAGACAGGCAAGGTGGGAAGTGAGTGCTGATGGGTGGCTGACCCTGCATTGTGTGTGCCTGTTTACACAGAGGTATCCCAGACTGTGGGTCATGGGAACTGGGTCTCATTCGTCCTGGAACACGGACGACCCTGGGGCGGTATTGGATATCCCTTCTGAGTTAACTATGTTTTTCCCCCGTCTTCAGAAAAATTTTATATCTCCATGCTCTCAATCGGATTATCATCTTCTAAAAATACCTCCCTCCTCAAGGAATATAAAATCATTAAGGGAATATTGTGCCAGAAACTACCAGAAGGGGGCAAAAAAAAAAAAAAGTTTACTTCTGAGTGATGCATTAATTCCCTCATTTTCAGTCTTTTTCTTCCTTCCTTCCTTCCTTCCATCTTTCCTTCCTTCCTTCCTTCCTTCCTTCCTTCCTTCCTTCCTTCCTTCTTTCCTTCCATCCTTCCTTCCTTCCCTCCTTCAGCTGAGAGCTATTTGCTGTATAAACATTTACCTGGGAACCCAACATGAATATAAGAAGAAGTGGAGTTGTTTAGGTGCAGGTAATTTGGGATCTGAGGACTGTCTTTCAGGAGGCCCACGGCCCGCTGCATGAAAAGTAGCATGGAAGCACCCCCCTATTAAGTGAAAAACAATGCAGCATGTGCAATGGCATGCACACTGTGATGTTCCACCCTGAAAAGAAAAGCATTGATTGTCATTACTGAAGCAATCAACTCCCCCTAATCATTGGGGAGTTGATTAACAAAAAAATAATTGAATTCCCAGATTTTAGGAATTAGAATAGAGTGTGAAGTACATGTGTTACTTTACTGACACTGCACATAGTTTCATCTTCCAAAGATGAGCCAGGGCATGAGCTTCGGAGCAATGTCTATTGAATGTTGCTGGGGAAAATCTGGTCACACCTGCTTTGGGCTGTCACCATGCAGGGCAGTAAGGAGCTGCTCTGTGAAGCATGTGCTCTGAATATTTCATATTTGAAAGAGACTGGGGAGGCCAAGGTTCTGCCTTCATAATCTGCTTTGCTCCTTGTCTGGGCTGTTTCCCAAATTCCGAACTCACAAATTCCTTGGCCCTTGCTGAGCACCAGGAGGGGATGACAGACATGAACTTGGGATTCTTTCTGGAATGCTCTCTACCCTTCTGCTCTCCCTCAGCAGTGCACCAGGCCTGTGCCCACCCCCACCTACCATCTCGTCTCCTTCCTTCCACTCCCTCTCCCATACAGGCTTCCTTAGGGAACCCAGAAGCAGTGGGGCTCTTTCTATCCCTTTGCTCCATTCTCCACTGAGCTATCCAAATGAAACAACACATTCAGCAAACAAGTGCTTCATTGGAGAAGTGTCCGTTCATGTCTTCTGCCCATTTTTTTACATGATTATCTGTTTTTTGGATGTTGAGTTTGAGAAGTTCTTTATAGATCCTGGATATTAGGATTGCAAAGATTAACAAGGCAGGAAACAGCAACCATTGGAGAGGATGTGGAGAAAGGGGAACCCTTTTACATAGTTGGTGGGAATACAAGTTGGTGCAACCACTTCAGAAAACAGTGTGGAGATTCCTCAAAATTTAAAAATAGAGCTACCCTATGACCCAGCAATTGCACTACTGGATATTTACCCCAAAGATACAGATGTAGTGAAAAGAAGGGCCATATGTACCCCAACGTTCATAGCAGCAATGTCCACAGTAACAAAACTGTCAAAAGAGCTGAGATGCCCTTCAACAGACAAATGGATAAAGAAGATGTGGTCCATATACACAATGGAATAATACTCAGCCATCAGAAAGGATGACTATTCCTATCAACTTTTGTATCAACATGGATGGGACTGGAAGAGATTATGCTGTGTGAAATAATTCAAGCAGAGAAAGTAATTATCACACGGTTTCACTTACTTGTGGAACATAAGGAATAGTATGTAGGACATTAGGAGAAGGAAAGGAAAATTGAGTTGGGGGAAATCAGAGGAGGGGGGATGAACCATGAGAGTCTGTGGACTCTGGGAAACAAACTGAAGGTTTTAGAATGGAAGGAGGTGGGGGGAAGTGTTGGTTTGGTGGTGGGTATTAAGGAGGGCAAGTATGCATGGAGCACTGGGTGTTGCATATAAATAATGAATCTTGGAACATTGCATCAAAAACTAATGATGCATTTTATGGTAACTAACATAACACACACACACACACACACACACACACACACACACGAAGGAAAACAAACAGACAAGCACTTCCAAGAAGTGCCTGAAGAGGCATTCTTATGTGTTAAAGAAGAAAACTTTGTTGGTTTATTCTTGCCCCCATTGCACGGATGTAGCAAATAACCTCTGTTTATAAGATAATTACTACCTAGTAGGAGAAATTAAATTATATGCCCAAAATAATTAGTGAATAATTTGATGTGGACAGGGGATCTCACACTCCATGTCAGCTATAAGACCACAAAATACTGGGTCTGACTCTGGCAGGCACACAGAGGTTGGGGGAATGGCATTCCCCTGCCTGCATACTTGTGCTGCCTTCTCCTTCATTCTGCTAGTCAGCTTCCCTACGTAGGACAGCCCTGAACCTGACCAAGTCATCATTCTCCCCTGCCCTCCCTGTGGTCTCCCCTAAATGAATGGTTAGGATGTGCGCCCTGGACTGCATAGGGAAGGCACTTCAAGGGGGAAAGAAGAGGAGCCAAGGTGAGAAGTAGGGCTGGAGGCAGTATATTCATGGGCACCAATAGCCCAAATGGAGCAAATCCCCTGGTTATTCCAGTGCTCTCTAAGCAAATCCTGGGAGATTTTTTGCTTCAGTTGGTACTGTCAGTGTTGGCTACATGCACATGTGAATTCTTTCACTCAACACATGTGGTTTGGGGGCACACAATGTGCCTGGCACTGCTCTGAGCACTCAGGATGCAGCTGTGAGCAAAACATGCAAAAATTTCTGCCCTCCTCATGCTTCAAGGAAGACACACCAGGCAGGAAAAGGGAGAGTAATGGGGGAGAGCATGGCAGTCTTATAGGGTATCTGGGGAAGCTATAATGAGAAATGGCATTTAAGTAAAGCCCCAGATGAAGTGAGGAAGTCGGTCATGTGTGTCTCTGTGTCTCTGGGGTAGAGAGTTCCAGGCTGAGGGAGCATCACGTGCAAAAGCCCTGAGTCAGGTACTCACTAAGCATATTTCAGGAATAGCACAGAGTTCCCTGTGGGTGAAAAACAGTGAGGTCAGAGTTAATAGGAGTCAGATCTTACAAGATAGTGCTGTCCAATAGAACTTTCTGAGCTGTTGCAAATAGTCTACACTGTGCTGTCAGCTGTAGGTGCCAGCCACCTGTGGCAGGTGGTTTGGCTGATGAACTAATCGTTAGGTGTATTTGATTTTAGGTAATCTCAGTTTCAGTAGATCCATGTGACGATGGCTGCCATGCTAGTCAGCCCAGATGTATGCTGTTGGCTGCTTGGAGGTCTCTGGTCTTGACCCTCAGTGATACAAACCCAAGGGCCAGGGATGAGGTCAGGTCTGACACATGTCTCAGAGAGCAAGCTCGGGTGTTGTGTTCAGTTCTGACCCTGCTCTGCCAGCTGCTCTTTGGGCACTGGGCCCCCCATGTTATGCGATTCCTCTACACCAAGTCTCAGAGAAACCATATTCCACAGGATTCCATGTGAAGAGGAAGGAGTGGCAGAAGCCCCTGCACCTATTAGCAGGTCTGCACCTTTACAATTGTCATTGTCAAATGACCTTGCTTGTAGAAAAATTCTAAAGCCCAGACCTGCAGAAAGGAAAAAATCACCAATGTTCTCACCATCCAGAATCGTCTAATTCCTAACACTCTACTCTAATTTTTCATTTGAGTTTTTATAAAAATTTTTCTAGGGCAACAAGCAAACATTTATATCATCATTTTCCATGAATCTATAGAATTCTATGTAGAATTCTTCTGGGATTTTGCTGTTTTTAAACAGTGCTGTTGGGGCCCCTGGATGGCTCAGTGGGTTAAAGCCTCTGCCTTCAGCTCAGGTCATGATCTCAGGGTCCTGAGATCGAGCCCCACATCAGGCTCTCTGCTAGGCGGAGAACCTGCTTCCCCCTCTTTCTCTGTCTGCCTCTCTGCCTGCTTGTGATCTCTCTCTGTCAAATAAATTTTTTTAAAAAAAGACTTTAAACAGTGCTGTTAAGAACACTCTTGAACAAACACCCCTATATTCCTGGAAAGTGACCCTCTGTGGGGCGCCCTGCATTCAAGCCACCCATCTTCTGTCCCATCCTGTTCTGCATGCCCCCACTCTTTCCTTGGGGTCACACAGAACAGCATGCCAGATGAGCAAGCAGAATTGGGGGGGGGGGAGGGCAATGCAAGGTCCAGAGGGGGTCGACAGGGGGACTTTATGTGAGGTTTTGAGTGACTCCAAATGACACACCAGAGCCCAGCTTTGCACCCCGAAAAGCATCCTCACAGTCCAGGCTCACATAGCCAAGTGAATTGAGATGTGTGAAACACAGGGCATCATGCCTGGCATTATGACAATTTTATTAAAATATCCTAAGGAAGAAAACCCCAAGGGAACAAGAGCTGTCACTCTGAATGGAGGTGTTAGAACTGGGCAGAGAATGGGCCCATTGTGTGAGATGCCGGTGGACCAGCAGGCAGAGCCAAAGGACTCAACAGCCCTTTCCTCTGCCTGTGCCCGCTCAGTGCCGGTTGCTGCAGAGGAGGCTCCCGCAGGAACTGTAAGCCCCCTTGGAATGCTGTCAGTCTTCCTTGCAATTCTCTAATCTGATGACCTATGAAGTGGATTTTTAGGAACAGCTGCTGTGCGTGATGAATTTCTTGGTGCTGGTGGTTGTGTGTGTTTTTCCCTATTTGGTTTATTGGTATCTATGCAGCCTCGCCCAGGCTGGCCTCCTCTCATCTCCTCTCCTCCCTGTTGGTGGCAAGATGCCCATGGCCACTTATACCCACAGAACAGCCGCCGATGGAAGACAGAACATAAAATGAACTGGGCTGTTTCTGTCTGCCCTGTAATTTGCCTGAAGTTTTAAAATCTATTTTAATCAAAATTGACTAATTATTTTGGTACCATGTAGCCACAACTTTGCAATTTACAGAGTGTGGTTCCCTTATGCTTCTAAATAAAAATCTGTGAAGATTTTGGGGGAGTGCCCTGAAATCTAATTCTTTGCTTCAGGGACTTGCGGTGTAATTCTAAGGAGATTCCAAAAACCGAAGTTGGATCTCAGTGTACCTATGTGGTCTGTGGCAACAGTTCACATGACACGTGCCTGGGGAAGCTCTCACTGCCCACTACTCTCCCTGGACACCCTATTGCCGCCATGAAACAGACCAGTCCAGACCAGTCATTGGAATCTCTGGGGTGGGCAGGGCAGAGAAGACACCTCACCTTTGGGCAAGATGCACCTGAGCCAAAATTGGGTTTGCTTTCAGCAGGGGTTGCTATCCAGCACAGCTTACACCACAGAGTTCTGGAAGGAGTGGCCAATGATTGGGCAATTCTGGGATTCGGCAAGACATTTAGCTCTCAGAGCCCAGTGTTGTCCTTCATAAAATAGAAATAACAATAAAAATAGTAACTACACCTATTTCCAGAGTTGCTCTGAGACTCCAGCCAATGCTGGTATATAAAACTCTTAGTAAACTAAAACAAACAAAAAGCCCTACAAAAGCTAAGAAATGAAAATACACCATAGAGTTCTTGGCCACGTGCAAGCACTTCCACCTGTAGCATCCTGATGGGTTTGTGTAAAGCTCATTAGCTCCGTGTCTGTGTCCAGTGCTGGGAGAAGTGGCTGCTCTTTTATACCCAATCCTCCACCCCTCCCAGGGGCTCTCTGGTCACCGTCACCCCTGCCCTGGGACTGTCACCGCAGGTGCCTCCCTTCCCAGACCTAGCCAGCTCCTCGTGCAGAGGACCCTTTGCATTGCAGCTAAGCCACCCAATGGTGCTGACACTCTCCTGTTTCTGGAATGAGAGTCTGGAGGCCAAGGTAGCCTAGACATGTGGCTGCTTGTCTGGAGACACACAGCCATGAAGACACTCAGGCTCAGCCTAGAACACTGCACCCCTCCATTCCGATCAAAGATGTTGGCTTCCCAGCAGGCTGACACATGCACATCTCTCCCTGGCCAGCCCTCCAGCCCCGGGTCTCACCTGTGAATCATCCATTCCAGGGGTGGCTCAGTGCCATTTCCAGATAGTCATAAGGACCATGATTCTCATTTCCCTTCATTGTTTGAGAAACCTTATGGAAAGCAGTGCTACAGAGGGAAAAGCATAAGAAAGCCACTGACAGAAAGGGAAATTAGAGAATCGATTCCATTTACTATACCACCAAGAACCATAAAATACCTGGGAATAAACCTACCCAAAGAGGTAAAGGATCTGTACTCGAGGAACTACAGAACACTCATGAAAGAAATCGAAGAAGACGTAAAAAGATGGAAGACCATTCCATGTTCTTGGATAGGAAGAATAAACATTGTTAAAATGTCTATACTACCTAGAGCAATCTATACTTTTAATGCCATTCCCATCAAAATTCCACTGGTATTTTTCAAAGAGCT
>PISX010012834.1:0-59166 GCA_004024625.1 Mellivora capensis
CATCAAGATCAAAAGCTTCTGCACAGCAAAGGAGACAGTCAACAAAACAAAGAGGCAACCCACGGAATGGGAGAAGATATTTGCAAGTGACAGTACAGACAAAAGGTTGATATCCAGGATCTATAAAGAACTTCTCAAACTCAGCACATGCAAAACAGATAATCACATCAAAAAATGGGCAGAAGATATGAATAGACACCATGAAGAGATGTTCAATATCATATGTCATTAGGGAATTACAAATTAAAACAATGGTGTTAAGCAAGAAAAAAACTGCCTAAAAACAGAATTAAATGGATGAGGTAGCTATTTGTCTTCTGGGCTCCTTAGTATCAAAACACTCTTCTTCTGAAATAATCCTGAGAGAGATGGGAGACAGGACCTAAAACACACTACAGAAGCCAAAGGCAGCTGACATAGATGCAGTCATCACATGCTCCCAACTTCAATTTTGAGGGAGTGAAACAAAGATGCAGGGTTGGTTAGAGAACGCTGCAGAGAAGAGTTCTAAAGGACAACAGTAAATTTCCAGTGTGTTAGAGCACCCCAATGGACCTTTCCTGTTAGGAGATGTTTGGAGCTTATGCTAATTTTCCTTTTTATCTCCATTTTACAGATTAGCAAAAGTCAAGCTCACAGAGCTTCTATGGAAGGCTCAGATTAAGAATCTGTTGGCAACATCATATGGATAATAAGTAATGGAGACATAAATAAAGGATTTATGTCTTCTGACTAAAAATTTAGTTCTTCCCATTTCACCAGAATGCCAAAGCAGCAGCAGAAGGAAAAGAAAAAATAAAAAACTACAGTCTCTATGCTAAGGAAGTTGGGAAAGAAAAAAAAAACGCAAGCACACAGGGGAAAGATCCAATCATAAAATTCACTGTGAGTCTAGAAACCAAAAACCAGTGTTTGGGTGAAATGTGCCACAAAGAAAAGATCGATGAGGATGGTAGGATAGTAATCAAAGTCTTCTAATGGGTAAAATATATATAGGAAAAGAGACATAAGAAACTGCATTAAAAAGGCATGGGAAAAAAATCACTGGAGTATCTTTTTCTACGTTGTCATGAAGGTAACAGCACCTAAAATCTGAGTGTTTCCCAACATTCCAAAGGCAGGCAAAGTTCACTAGCCCCACAAAATCTCCAAGAGTTTGGGTACAGGTATTTGGGGCTAGTTAGACATGGAGCTAAAACAAAGGAGTTATAATAGTATCTTAAATCCAGAGTTTTTCCTATTTAAGAATAAATCTAAAAATTAAAAAAAAAAAAAAAAAAAAAGGAAATCTTTCTAAATCTCCTTTGGAAAGACAGCACAAGGATACCAGAAAGTAGAAGTAGACACATTTTGTTCACGTTTCAGCTTTTTCTAGGAATAGTCCCTTTCTCTTCCTCTTTTAAAGATTTTTTATTTATTTGACAGACAGAGATCACAAGTAGGCAGAGAGGCAGGCAGGGAGAGAGAGGAGGAAGCAGGCTCTCTGTGGAGCAGAGAGCCCGGTGTGGGGCTCAATCCCAGGACCCTGGGATCATGACCTGAGCCGAAAGTAGAGGCTTTAACCCATTGAGCCACCCAGGTGCCCTCTCTTCCTCTTTTATTATTACTTGCTCCTCCTTGAAACTGTGCCAACATGTCTTCCCTCCCATTGTGTATTACCATAAATTCTTAACCTTTTAAAAATTAGACTCCTTTGATAATCCAACGAAAGCTACAGATCTGCTCTCCAGAAAAATGCACATCTATCCACAAAACAATGTGCATATCAAGGGTAAATTCATGCAGCTTAAGATCATCTCCTAATAAAATTGTTTTTTGCTAAAGTTACCAATGTTGTCATTCTCATTAGATTTTCCTATTTTATATTTGCAAAAGCCTACTTTTACTGACTAGTTTTATGTCTATTTGCTCTATTAAAATGGGCTAATGACATGGTGTTTGTCCATGGTGTCTGCAAGTTATCTCTTTGGAATTGGATGGAATCATTTCTAATTCAGGGTCTACTCTAGCAGTAGGAATAATAAACATAGGCCCTTGAGAAAATCACAGGAACATGTTTTCATAAGTATTTGTCATAAAGATATGGCACCCAAAATCTGAGAATTTCCCAACATTTCAATGATAACTCTTGAAATGTTACATTAATTCTACAGAAGTGGAACAAAAATAGCAGCAGCTAATGCTAGAAAACCATTGCAGTTATTTGGGAAAAGCACAGGACAAGGAACCAGACCTAGATTCTAGACCTGGTTCTGACATGGCTCATCTGTGGGCCCTTAGATTAAAAAAAAAAAAGTATTAGTATTATCTTAGCCCTCAGGGTTTTCAGATAGAAGGTGAATATTATGTCTGTTCTGGAAAATGAAAGTTCTTGCATACTGAGTTTCTGTGTAAATGCAGAGAGGGGGAGATAAAAGAATTGATGTGAAAGGACATGGAAATGTAAAAAAGCATTCACTTCAGTTCCCATTTTTAAATTAACTCCTATTTTTATAAAGTAAAATGTTTTCATGACATGCATATTTTAATAAAAGCAACAGCACAAAAATTCACTTGAAAAGTCAAATTGCACTGGAGTTACTTGAAAAACAAGATCCTCAGAAGTCCTGGTGACCTAGTTTTACTGATTTATTTTGGAATTTGGATACTTACACATAGAGAGTAACAAAGATTGCTTCAGCTATCATTATTTTAAATCTTAGAATACTATATTAAAGTTGACCTATGTCCTACTTTTTACTTTTCTTTACTTGTCATAATATATGTATATTTAAGTATCACATACTTTTCTTTATATAACTATAATGTTATTTTTAAAATCTTGATACCAGCTAAGGCAAGAGACTCCTGCCTAGTTCTTAAGTGTTTTGCTTACTCCTTTTTTTGCATCTCTTAACATAAGGTTTTTCTGCATTAATTTCTTAATGTTGCTATTACATAAACGTGTTTTCAGATGATAACCAAACTTTTATAAATTTTATAATCAAATGGCAAGTTCCCAATATCAGTGTTAAGATTGGTCAGAACTACATTTAACATCTATAAATCAAATAAGCAAACTTTACATTTTAAAAATATTTAGGTTTCCGCTGGCGGGTGGAACAGAAATTTTTAGGTTTCTTATACTTGAAAACAGCATGTCTATTTATTTAACCCTACTTTAACGTCTAATTAATTTCATTTGGCCCCATACATCTTTTGCTAGAACTCACTACAGAACTCTTTTTTTGCTATTGCCACTGATATTTGTACCACATAGAAATGTGGTTAACTTTTTTTTTAAAGACTTTATTTATTTGACAGAGAGAGAGATCACAAGTAGGGAGGCAGAGAGAGAGGGAATAAAGATAGAAAAAGCATAGATATCTATAAAGCATAGATATCTTTCCTACCCTTTTCCTATAATTTATTCATTCCGTAACTGGAAGCCTCTATCTTCCATCTACTCCTCTTCACCCATTTTGCCCATCTCCCCCACCATCTCAACCCCCTCACACAACTAGCAACCCTCAGTTTGTCCTCTGTATTCATGAGTTTGTTTCTGTGTTTTGTTTATTCATTTATTTTTTAGATTCCATTTACAAGTAAAATCGTATTGTATTTGTCTTTCACTTACTTATTTCGCTCAGCATAGTACCCTTTAGGTCTATCTATGTTGTTGCAAATGGCAACATCGCATCCTTTTTATGGCTAAGTGATTCCTTTATGTGTTTGTGTGTGTGTGTGTGTGTGTGTGTGTATACACATAAATTATTTTTTAACGTTTCAATATGGAACACAATGTTTATTATAGGACTTTTACTTTGAAATAATTATAGATTTGCAGAGAGTTGCAATGATAATAGAGGGATCCAAGGTACCCTTCACCCAGTTTCCCCCAACAGTTAAATCTTACAGAAATCTTATATAATCATACACAATGATATTACAATATCAAAACCAGGAAATTGAGGTGCCTGGGTGGCGCAGTTGTTGAGCATCTGCCTTCAGCTCAGGTCATGATACTGGGGTCCTGGGATCAAGTCCCACATCGGGCTCCCTGCTCAGCAGAAAGCCTGCTTCTCCAGCTCCTACCCCCCATGCTTGTGTTCCCTCTCTCGCTGTCTTTCCCTATCAAATAAAAATCTTTAAAAAATAAATAAAAGTAAAAGAAAGTGGTCTTTCAAGATGGACTTTTCCACTCAGCATAATGACCCTGAGGTCCATCCAAGCTGTTCTATGTATTAATATAGAGCTATGTTTTTATATCCATTCTGCCAAACTCTTATGTACCTAGATCATTTACATCTAATGTAATTCTTAAATTGTTAGGGCTTAAGTCTGTCATTTTTTGTTTTCTGTTTGTTCTCAGTTTTTTTTTTCTATTTTCTTGACTTCCTGTGGGTTACTAAACATTTTTTTTGGAACTCCATTTTTATTTATAGCATATTTTAATGTATCACTTTGTACAGATTTTAGCAGTATCCCTTAGTATTACATTTTACACATATAACATCACAGTCTAAGGTTGTCAACATCTTACCAGTTCAAGTGAAGTATAGAAGCTGTTATATTGCCTTTAAGTCACCTTACCATTCATCTACTTCTATTATTATGATCTTAAATATTTGCACTACAAAGATAAGAACCAGGGGCACCTGGGTGGCTCAGTGGGTTAAGCCTCTGCCTTCGGCTCAGGTCATGATCTCAGGGTCCTGGGATCGAGCCCCACATCGGGCTCTCTGTGCAGTAGGGAGCCTGCTTCCCCATCTCTCTCTCCCTCTGCCTAATTATGATCCCTGTCAAATAAATAAATAAAATCTTTTTAAAAAAAAGAACCACATAGAACCATATTCCAATTATTGAACATAATTTAGAAACTCAAGAAGCCTATTTTATTTATCCACATTTTTCTCTTTCCATTGTTCTTTCTTCCTGATGTTCCCAGATTTCTTCTTTTATCATTTCCTTACTGTTTGAAGAACTTTCTTCATCTAAGAACATGTTCATTCTTCAAAGATATTTTCACTGAATATAGAATTTTGAGTTGACTGTCTTTTTCTTTCCGCATTTGGAAAGTGTTGTACCACTTCCTTCTGGTCTCCATGGTTTCTAATGAGAAATCCACTGTCATTTAAACTGTTTTTACTCTGTATATTTCTCTTCTGCTGCTTTCAATATTTTTGTCTTTAATTTACCAAAGTTTAATTATGACGTGTCTCGGTGTGGACTTCTTTTATTATGCTCAGCTTCTTAAATTTGTAGATTTATGCTTTTTGCCAATTTGAAAAGCTTTCAAGCCATTGTTTCTTTGAATACTTTTTTCATCCCCATCCTCTTTTTCCCCCCTGAAATTCTGATGACATGAGTATCAGATCTTTTCCAGTAATCCCACAGGTCTCTGAAGTTCTCTTCACTTTTTTCAGTCTATTTTCTCTTACTGAAACAGCACAATTTCTATTATCCTATCTTCAAGTTCACTGAATCTTCGCTCTCTTCATTCTGCCACTGGGATAATTCATTGAGGGTTTTTTGGCAATTGTATTTTTTATTTCTAAAATTTCCACTTGGTTCTTCTTTAGATTTTCTATTTCTTTCCTGAGATCTTCTAGCTATTCATTTATTTCAAGTGCATTTATAATTGTTGACTGGAGCATTTTTATGATGGCATTTTAAAAATTCTTGTCAGGTGATTCTAATAACTGTATCATCTCAGTTTTGGCACTTGTTGATCATCTAACACAAAGCAGCAAAAATATTCCCTTGAAATAATCAGAGTGATAGTCATAATATGAATGGTTTATATGAAAGGCCAAATATGTCTTAGATTACGCCTCCCCAGTAGCATTTAACTATACAAAACCAATGTTTTAGTTTAGCTCAAAATGGATGGATACATTAAAATGGAAATCAAAGTACAGCCTGAAAGCAAGTGGTCTAAAGTTTGGTTTGGAACAGAATCTGGATCAATATACAGCTGGCAAAGGTGACTGCAGGTAGACTCATAGATATCAATGCTCCAGAATGGGAAGTTTACAAATTAGAAAAGCAACACCTTCTTTTATTCATAGACCTTTTTTTTATTCATAGACTTTTAAAATACAAAAGATACAAATGACCAGAAAAGATATCCAGGATGTATTATAAGTAAAAATATATAATACACTTCATGTAATTGTTTTGTAAAATCAAACAAAAAATCTCACACCATATATAAAATTAACTAAAAATAGATCTAAGATAAGACCTAACTGTGAGCTCACACTATGAAAAGTCTTAGAAAACACAGATGTAAATCTTTATGACTTTAAATTAGGTGATGTTTTCTTATATAAAATACCTAAAACACAAACAACAAAAGAAAAATAAATTGAACTTCACACTTAAATTTTCTCGTCAAAGGACACGATTAAGGAAGTGAAAATATAACCAGAGAATGGGAGAAAATATTTGCAAAGCATATACAAGGGTTTTGTATCTAGAATATATAAAGAACCTCTATAACTTAATAAAAATAACCTGATTAAAAATGTGCAAACAATTTGAATAGATGCTTTTCCAAAGAAGATATACAAATGACCAACAAACACATGAAAGATGTTCAATATCATTAATTATTAGGGAAATGTATGTGAAAACAAAACAAAAATGTAAATCAAAATTAGTATTCACAAATGAGATACCATTTCATACCCAATGGGATGGGTAAAATGAAAAAAATACCCTACTGGCTTGGATATGGAAAAATTGGAATCAATATTCACTGCTGTTTGGAAATGTACAATGGTACAGATACTGTAAAAACAGCTCAGTTCCTCAAAACATTATACACAGAGCTACCATTTGGCTCCTAGGAACAATTCCACTCTCAGGTATATATCCAGGAAAAATGAAAACATATGCTCACACCAAAACATGTATACAAATATTTGTAACATTACTCATAATATCAAGCAATATTCCTGGTATCCAACCCAAATGTCCATGAACTAATAAATGGATAAATAAAATGTGATATATCCATACAGAATATTATTCAGCCATAAAAAAGAATGAAATACTGAGGGGTACCTGGGTGGCTCAGTTGGTTGGATGTCTGCCTTCAGCTTGGGTCATGATCTCAGTGTCCTGGGATACAGCCCCACATAGGGCTCCCTGCTCAGCCGGGATCCTGCTTCTTCTACCTCTCCCTTTGCCCCTCCCACCTCTCATGCTTTCTCTCTCTCTAATAAATAAAATATATTTTAAAAAAAAAAGAATGAACTACTGATAAATGCTACAACATGCAAAAAGGTTGAAAACATTATGCTAAATGAAAGAAACCAGTCACAAAGGACTACATACTGCATGATTCTTTTTACATGATACAATATATCAAAAATTGGAAAAGCCAGAAAGCAGATTAGTGGTTACCAGGAGACAGAGGAAGAGGGAGTGATTACTTAATAATGATGGGGTGTTTTTCTAGGATGATGAAAAAGTTTGAAAACTTTAAAGAGGTGGTGACTGAGACGCCTGGGTGGCTCAGTTGGTTAAGCAGCTGCCTTCGGCTCAGGTCATGATCCCAGCGTCCTGGGATCGAGTCCCACATCGGGCCCCTTGCTAGGCAGGGACCCTGCTTCTCCCTCTGCCTCTGCCTGCGACTCTGTCTGCCTGTACTCGCTCTCTCTCTCTCTCTCTCTCTCTCTCTCCCTCTCTGACAAATAAATAAAGAAAAAATAACTTAAAGAGGTGGTGATTGTACAACCATTTTAAATATACTAAATGTCATTGAATTTTAATTTAAAATGGTTAATTGTATGTTTTATGAGTTCTGCCTCAATTTTTAAGAAATTGTACATGAATGTTCTTAGCAGCATTATTCTTAATAACTCAAAAGCAGAAACAACCCAAACATCTATTAACAGATGAACAGATAACAAAATATGGAATATCCAAACAGTGTAATCTCATTCAGCCATAAAAAGGATAAAAGTACTGATGAAAGCTAAAACTTAAATAAACTTCAAAAATATTATACTAACTGAAAGAAACCAGCCATAAAAGACAATTATACTGAATAATTCCATTTATATAAAATATCCAGAAAAGTAATTCTATGAAGAGAAAAAGCAGATTAGCAGCTGCCTAAGGCTAGAGAGATTGGGGGGGGAAAGCAGTGTAACTGCTAATGGGGAAGGTGTTTCTTTTGGGGTAATAATGTTCTAGAACTGATTGCACTGATGGTTGAACAACTGTGAATATACTAAAAACCACTGCACTGTAAACTTTAAGTGGATAAATTCTACAGTATGTGAATTACCTCAAAAAAACCTGTTATTTAAAAAAGGAAACAAGGGGCGCCTGGGTGGCTCAGTGGGTTAAAGCCTCTGCCTTCAGCTCAGGTCATGACCAGGGTCCTGGGATCGAGTGCCACATCGGGCTCCTTGCTCGGCAGGGAGCCTGCCTCCTCCTCTCTCTCTCTGCCTGCTTCTTTCCCTACTTGTGATCTCTGTCTGTCAAATAAATAAAATCTTAAAAAATAAATATATAAATGAATGAATGAATGAATAAGGAAACAAAAACATATATGTAGGGGTGCCTGGATGGCTCAGTAGATTAAGCCTCTGCCTTCCACTGGGGTCATGATCCCAGATTCCTGGGATCAAGCCACACATCAGGCTCTCTGCTCACCGGGGAGCCTGCTTCCCCTGCCCACTGCCTGCCTGCCTGCCTCTCTGCCTACTTGCGATCTCTGTCAAATAACTAAATAAAAATCTTTAAAATATATTTGGGGCGCCTGGGTGGCTCAGTGGGTTAAAGCCTCTGCTTTCAGCTCAGGTCATGATCCCGGGGTGCTGGGATCGAGCCCCACATCGGGCTCTCTGCTCCTTGGAGAGCCTGCTTCCTCCTCTCTCTCCCTGCCTGCCTCTCTTGCCTACTTGTAATCTCTGTCTGTCAAATAAATAAATAAAATCTTAAAAAAATTTTTTAATATATATATATGTATATATGCTTGTATATTTCTTACAAATAGGAATAAGAAAGGCATAGAAAGATACACGCCATGTTGGCTGTTAGTTACCTCAGGAAATGAGACAGGGATAGATGTAAGATTATCAAATTTTTTTAAGTTTTTAAATCCTTACATATCTTCATATTGTCCACTTATTAAAACAAACAGGTATTAATTTGGAAGTCTGAAAGTTTTCAAGTTTGAAAAGCATTAAATATGTATTTAAAATAAAACATTATACAACTCTACACTATCAACAATTTCCTCAAATCTTTAAAAAAAACAGATGGATAAACAAACTTGAGATCTATCTAATTACAAAACTAATTTAAAAGTAGTATCTCACAGACAAAACTGGGAAGGGCTCCAATCCCCTTTTATTATCTAATTTCACACTACTATTATGTACTTTAAAAAAAAGTCGTAACTGAACACTTAGGCCCTTTAATACTCCAGCAAACATGGAAACCCTAGAAGTCAGGACTAAAGAGAGAGTCTACAGGAAGAGCATTTGGCCCCAAACTCCTTATAAACAAAAAGAAGAAATAAGAGAAGATACACTGTGCCTGACCCTCAAACCATTAACTTCAGCTCGAGTTTCTCTGACCTTGCTGAAGAATCAAATCTACAACTGGCACCCTTGAGATTATAGGAAATAATCCTATTCACACTGACTCTGCATCCGGTGACCTGGTTCCTCAGACATAGGGAATGGCTAACCTGCCTTGTTCAAGCTTGTCCTACTCGAGAAACAATAATCCCACTGCTGTTTTCAATCTGGCATGGTACACATTTTATATTTATGTGTGTATACATGTATACACCGTCCATCCAGGACGGACAGCAAGAGGCACCTGCAATTATTAATTTGTATATTTTGTTGTATTATACTTTTATAATTGTCAAATACTTGGACATAAAATTGCACTACTGTGACTTCTGTCAGTCAACTGACCATATAGGAGTTGACTTAGCTGTTATGACTGGCTAACAAGATGTCCTTTTTCCTTTCCCCTCCTTTATGAGTAACCAGCAAAGTTGAACACTCTAAAAAGAAAACTGTACAATGAAAAATCATTTTCCACTTAAAGTGATAGCAAATATTTGTTCATGTCTATTCAGTCTTTACAACTATCATTTTTAATGGTTCCCTAAAATAACCATGTTCTAAGTATCATATTATGTATTAAATCATTCTCCCATGAACCACACATTTACAAATTATTTTTTTACACTGTCTTAAGCTATTCATTTTTATGAGGGAAAATGAAATTTGGTCCTTAAAAGACACCTGGGTGCATCAGTTGGTTAAGCATCTGCCTTCAGCTCAGGTCAAGATCCCAGAGTACTGGAATGGAGTACCGCATCACCATCACCATCATCATCATCAGGCTCCCTGCGGAGCCTACTTCTCCCTCTGCCCGCAACTCCCCCTGCTTGTGTGTGGGCACTCTCTCTGTCAAAGAAATACATAAAAACTTTTTTTTTAAGATTTTATTTATTCATTTGACAGATAGAGATCACAAGTAGGCAGAGAGGCAGGCAGAGAGAGAGGAGGAAGCAAACTCCTGGCCGAGCAGAGAGTCTGATATGGGGCTCGATCCCAGGACGCTGGGATCATGACCTGAGCTGAAGGCAGAGGCTTCAACCCACTGAGCCACCCAGGCACCCCAATAAAGTTTTTTTTAAAAAAAGTTTCTTGGAATTAAAAATAGAGCTTCCCTATGACCCTGCAATTGCATTACTGGGTATTTACCCCAAAGATACAGATGTAGTGAAAAGAAGGGCCATCTGTACCCCAATGTTTATAGCAGCAATGGCCACGGTCACCAAACTGTGGAAAGAACCAAGATGCCCTTCAACGGACGAATGGATAAGGAAGATGTGGTCCATATACACTATGGAGTATTATGTCTCCATCAGAAAGGATGAATACCCAACTTTTGTATCAACATGGATGGGTCTGGAAGAGATTATGCTGAGTGAAATAAGTCAAGCAGAGAGAGTCAATTATCATATGGTTTCACTTATTTGTGGAGCATAACAAATAACATGGAGGACATAAGGAGATGGACAGGAGAAGGGAGTTAAGGGAAATTGGAAGGGGAGATGAACCATGAGAGACTATAGACTCTGAAAAACAATCTGAGGGTTTTGAAGGGGCGGGGGGTGGGAGGTTGGGGGAGCCAGGTGGTGGGTATTATGGAGGGCACATATGGCATGGAGCACTGGGTATGGTGCATAAACAATGAATTCTGTTATGCTGAAAAGAAATTTAAAAAAAAAAGTTTCTTGGGGCGCCTGGGTGGCTCAGTCGTTAAGCGTCTGCCTTCGGCTCAGGTCATGATCCCAGGGTCCTGGGATTGAGCCCGGCATCAGGCTCCCTGCTCAGTGGGGAGCCTGCTTCTCCCTCTCCTACTCCCTCTGCTTGTATTCCCTTTCTCACTGTGTCTCTATCAAATAAATAAAATCTTTAAAAAAATTTTTTTCTTTTTATTTTTTTCAAAGATTTTATTTATTTATTTGACAGACAGAGATCACAAATAGGCAGAGAAGCAGGCAGAGAGAGAGGAGGAAGCAGGCTCCCTGCTCAGCAGAGAGCCCGATGTGGGGCTCGATCCCAGGACCCCGGGACCATCACCTAAGCCGAAGGCCAAGGCTTTAACCCACTGAGCCACCCATGCGCCCCAAGAAAAAAGTTTCTTTATCAAAGGTACTTTGCAAGACTTCTTGGGACCACGGACTGAGAATGCAAGTTTGACTCCTACTTGGCCCTGATAAATCACTTGATAAATTCTTACTGAAATAAGCAAAGACACACAAAACAGGGGAATGCCTGAAATTAGGGAAGTGTACAAAATGTTTAAGATTTTTGGAATTCCTGATACATACCATGCACATAGAAGTAGCAAAATAGCAGGATTTGAGAAGAGTTGTGGACAGGAGCTCAAAGAGGGTCTTGGCATTGGAGGAACATTCTTACTAAAGCAGTGGGAGGGACCCTCCTCTCATAAGGTGAGGTACAGCACCTGGAGATCAACTTGGCAGAATTTAAGGGCAGTCATACCAGCAAGCCTGGGGCATGAACATTAGTTGCACAAGTAGCAAACCATTTTCTAGTGTAGCAAAGGTAGCTACACAAAACAGAGCCATACAAGGCAGTAGGGTGGCCATATTAGAGTAACTTGACATAGCAACTTTTCCAAAAACAAAATCCTACAAAAAGATAAGTTTCCCCTAAAAGAGTACCTTGCAGACAGGGTTCCCTCCTCATTCCCCTGAGGTTGCCATATTACTTAACCGGCAATGAGGATCCTATGTTAAAATCTAAGAGGAAATGGAAGTGACATCATCTAAGAAATGGTCATTTGCCTGTTTTGAGGGGGAGAGAGGGATGAGGGGAAAGCTACATATGAATGAAAATCTCATTATTCATAGAAGGAAAAAAAGAACATTTAAATTATTTTTGTTTGTTTTTAGAGAGGGAAAGGTAGAGAGACAGGGAGAGAAAGAATTTTAAGCAGGCTCCAAGCCCAGCATAGAGCCAAATGCATGGCTTGATCTCATGACCCTAAGATCATGACCTGAGCGGAAATCAAGAGTCAGACACTTAACCGATTGAGCCACCCAGGAGCCTCCATTTAAAGTGTTTCTAAAAAGACCATGAGGGGAGACTGGGTGGCTTAGTGGGTTAAAGCCTCTGCCTTCAGCTCGGGTCGTGGTCCCCGGGTCCTGGGATCGAGCCCCGCATCAGGCTCTCCACTCGGTGGGGAGCCTGTTTCCTCCTCTCTCTCTCTCTGCCTGCCTCTCCACCTACTTGAGATATCTGTCTGTCAAATAAATAAATAAAATCTTTAAAAAAATTTTTTTAAATAAATAAATAAAAAGACCATTAAAAAAAAAAAAAGAAATAGACCATGAAATGATTCTAAAACCATGTAAGAACATAACATTCAAAGGTAAAAAAAAACACTTTTGAAATTATGGATTGCAAAAAGAAGATTCTAGGTAGTATTCCAGAGCCTCTAGTTATTTTTTAATGGAGTCATAGAAGTAAAAGAGAAAAGGTAAAACAAAAGACTAAAATACTAAGGAAGTTTGATAAGAGACACACAAAAATAAAAAGGAAGCTCAGTGAGATAAGTATACTGAGGTAAACATGAAGGGAAAAAAAAATTTTAAGACTATTTTTTTTTAAGTAATCTCTGCATCTAACACAGGTTTTGAACCTATAATCCCAAGATCAAGAGTCACATGCTCCACCAACCAGTCTTAAAAATAAAATCTTAAAAAAGAAAAAAAGCACCATCTATCTACAGCTTCTAACAACAAAATATTACAAGCAAGGAACTCTCTGCCCACCCAGTTACCATTCACATATGAAAAAGGAGCCCATTATGCTCAAGGTGCCTCACTAAAATAAATACCTCATCATTGGCCCTGAGCTAAGGAAAACAGCCCAGTGCAATTCTTCACATTTTTAAGTACTTGTGCCCAAAACGTAACCCTAACACCCTGTCCTCCTTTGATTATACCAAGGGTGATTCTCAAGCCCAAAGGCTACAAAGCAGCAGCAGCTCAACAAATGTCCTGAAGAAAAAACTGTGCCAAAAGTAAACATTTATAAGGGGCAATGACTGACCAAATCAATCAGCCACTTAGGGGAAAGAAATGTAACTCACAGACACAAGTCTGAGAGTTGGGAGTAAGGCCAAATTAGGGGCGGGGGTGGGGGGGCGGCGATCAAGAACAAAAAAACACTGTCTCTCTCCATAATGACAAATTCCTGAGGCTAAAGGGTTAACAAGATAGCCTGTTTATTAGAATTGCATTCATTCCTGAACAACTTTTTAGTTCCCAAACACTTAAGTTCTCTCTACTCAGAGAGACGGATTCCTAGTTTGTGTGGCTTTGGGGGTTTTCATGAAGCTAGGCTGAACATTTGACAGTTCTCTTCGTATCTTTCCTTTTAGATGTATCATCAAAGGTGAGGGGGAAAACAGTATTTTGAGGAATCACTGGTAGTTTGATTATAATCAGAACTTAAAGAGTGAGGGTAAGAAATGGCAAAAGTTAAAGAGAAAGCCAGAGACAGCCGTGAAGGGCCTTGTAAACCACGTTAGGAATCTGAGGGATTTTAAGCAGGGTAGTACCCTGATCAGAAATTTATTCTGGCTACAATACAGAGAATAAACTGAAGGAAGGCAAGTTGAGGACCAATAAGAAGTCTGTTGCAGGGACACCTGGGTGGCTCAGTTAAGCATCTGCCTTTAGCTCAGGCCATGATCCCAGGGTTCTAGGATCCAGTCCTGCACCTGCTTCTTCCTCTACCTCTGCCTGCCATTCCCCTGCTTGTGCTTGCTCACTTGCTCTCTCTCACACAAAAATAAACAAAATCTTTAAAAAAAAAAAAAAAAGCTGTTGTAGAATCCTAAGTTAGAGAGGATAGCAGTCTGTACCTAGACAGTGAGAACTTGAAGAGAGATGAAGGAAAAGGTGATGAAGTTCTTAACAGGAAAGTCAAAGACTGGGAGAGCTGAGCAACTGCTATAACTCATGGCTGGCATCTCCTAATAGCACTGGGGATGCACTGAATGCCAGCCACCCTACACTCCAAGGTAAAGTACAGCATAAGGAAAGCAAGCAGTAATTATCTCAAGGGGAGGGACGCCTGGGTGGCTCAGTTGGTTGGACGACTGCCTTCGGCTCAGGTCATGATCCCGGAGACCCAGGATCGAGTCCCGCATCAGGCTCCCAGCTCCACGGGGAGTCTGCTTCTCCCTCTGACCTTCTCCTCGCTCATGCTCTCTCACTGCCTCTCTCTCAAATAAATAAAAAATCTTAAAAAAAAAAATTATCTCAAGGGGAGAGTGGAGCAAGTACACAGCTTCTCCTCCAATACCTTGCCTACAATAGCAAGCACTAAAAGCACTAAACTTAAACTTCTAATGGGAAGGGATGGGCGGGGGGGGGGGGGCTGATGTTTGTCCTAACAAAATTTATAATGTTAACTGATTGGCTGTTTATTTTTAAGATTTTATATATTTATTTGACAGACAGAGAGATCGCAAGTAGGCAGAGAGGCAAGCAGAGAGAGGAGGAGAAGCAGGCTCCCTGCCAAGCAGAGAGCCCAATGCGGGTCTCTATCCCAGGACCCTGAGATTATGACCTGAGCCGAAGGCAGAGGCTTAACCCACTGAGCCACCCAAGTGCCCCTGATTGGCTGTTTAAATTTTATGCACATGTAACTTTGATAAAAAAATATATTTTTTTTTAAAAAGCAACATCTAGCAGGAAAGAAAAAGGCAGGAAAAAAGATTATTAAGAGAAAATATTTAGAGGCACCTGGGGTGCTCAGTAGATTGAGCATCCAACTCTTGGTTTCAGCTCAGGTCATTACCTCAGGATCCTGAGATCAAGCCCTGCGTCAAGCTATGCACTCAATGTGGGATCTGCTATTCTTCTCCCTCTGTTCATACTCTGCTCTCTCTCCTATAAATAAAATCATTAAAAGAGAGAGAGAGAAAAAACATCCAGCTTAATAGTCAGTTGTGGTTGGTCCTAGAAACTGACTACAGAGGTTGGAACTCAAGCTACTTCCATTTATTACCGTATGATCTTGGGCAAGTTAATTACTTAATCTGTCTGGGCCTCATGTCTCATTTCCTTTAAAATAAAGATAACAGGTATGTGAAAACTGAGTTAATAAATGTCAAGTACTTAGAACAGATTCTGGCATAGAAAAGGCAATCAATAAATGTCAGCTATTACGATTACTACTCATACTCATAATCTCCTATCAAAATATATTCATATCAAAAATGGCCAAGAAGGGGGCGCCTCAGTGGCTCAGTCAGTTGAACTTCCAACTCTTAATGGAGGCTTAAGTCAAAATCTCAGGGTTGTGAGATCAAGCCCCCACACTGGGCTCTGTGCTCAGCAGGGAGTCTGCTTGGGATTCTCTCCCTCTCCCTCTGCTCCTACCCCCTGCACGCATGGTCTCTCTCTAAAATAAAGGAACAAATCTTTTTTAAAAATAATAGCCAAGAAGTAGATTATACATCATTAATAGGACTCCTGTCCTTAATAAGGACAGTCACGGTATACTTCATTTCCACATGTTCAAAATATTCCTCATTTTTCAACACCAAACACAAATACTATCTCTCCTACTAAACTTCCCAATTTTTTCCCCAAATACTATCAGTCAAAAATACTGTCTCTTTGTTCCAAATTCCCATAGCAGTTTTTATGTACCTCTTGCTTTCTTTCTCTCCCCTCACCCAGCTTTTATATCAAAATCTTAACTCTAATAATGAGCAAAAGCTCTTTAAGGACAGGATTCTTTTTTTTTCCCCATAATATCATTTCACTAAAATTTGTTGAGTATAATTTTGCTAAGAAGTCCCTGAAACAATTCCTTTTTTTTGGAACCTATAACACTCTTCCAAATAACATAAATGCCTTTATGCCACAAGACTTTCTTTAGTAACCCAACTGACAATTCCCTAAAGTAATTAGAAATCTGTGGACCTTAAATATAAAATTGGTTGATGCAATCTAATTATAGTAAAGCAATTTTTTAAAATATTTTATTTATTTATTTGACAGACAGAGATTACAAGTAGGCAAGAGAGGCAGGCAGGGAGAGAGAGGGGGAAGCAGGCTCTCCGCGGAGCAAAGAGCCCGATGCGGGGCTCCATCCCAGGACCCTGGGATCACGACCTGAGCCGAAAGCAGAGGCTTTAACCCACTGAGCCACCCAGGCGCCCCACAGTAAAGCAATTTTGAGTTTAGGTGCCAATGCTACATATATCATACATGATTGGCTTCAGTATTTTTCAAGAAGCAAGGGATTACCTGTGCCCAGTCCCTGAATGCCTGCCTGGACATATTAAAAGAGTCTAGACCTCATGTAGTTGGCTCCATAAAACAAAAGTACCAATGGCCATTTCATTGGGACAACTATAGACAATGCAACTGGTGGCTGAAGGGCTCAGGTTCTTTGGGGACCCAAAGGCTGACAAAAGAAACCTACCCATCTTTCTTTGATGTCGGTATATACCAAAATATGTGACTCTCAATTTTTGTATTTAGCAAAGGAATTATCCCTTTCTTCCCCACTAGCTCTCAGTAGGCAATATTAAAGCTTGCTTTTTTTAATCAATCCTTTGTAAGTCTGTGTACTCTGTATAAAAGTCCACTAATTTAGAGGAACTCAAATGTTAGTCTTATTCAGATTAATCCAAATATAGATGGCATGTCAAGTATACTAGGCATGGGATGCCTGGGTGCCTCAGTGGGTTAAGCATCTGCCTTTGGCTCAGGTCAGGACTCCAGGGTCCTGGGATCGAGTCCTGCATTGGGCTCCTTGCTCAGTAGGGAGCCTGCTTCTCCCTCTCCCTCTGCCTGCTGCTCCCCCTGCTTGTGCTCTCCCTCTCCCACAAATATATAAAAGATAATGATACTGTCTCTGCCCTCAAGGATCTGAGAATCTAATAAGGCAATAACCGCACCAGAAGAGTGCTGTTGATGCCCAGATTCTGTTTGACTATCACAGCTGAAGGACATTCTTCCTCCAGTTTCAGTATCAAAACAACAATTTAATTAGCACCTGGGCCCACGAAGGGCTCCTATAGTCAACTTCTTATTTTGAAATCCACCAAAAAATGAAAACAGAACAAAACAAAACAAAAAACCAGCAAAGGGGGATGCCTGAGTGGCTCCTGATTTTGGTTCAGGTCATAATCTCATGGTTGTGAGATGGAGCCCTGCCTCAGGCTCTGCGCCCAGCAGGGAATCTGTTTGAGATTCTCTCTCTCTGCCCGCCCCCCACTCACATGCTCTCTGTAAAATAAATAAATCTGGGGTGCCTGGATGGCTCAATGGGCTAAGCATCTGCCTTCAGCTCAGGTCATGATCCCAGAGTCCTGGGATCCAGCCCTGCATCAGGCTACCTACTCAGGGGAGAGTCTGCTTCTCCTCACCCCTCTGACTCTGCTGCTCTGCCTACATGTGCTCTCTATCTCTCTGTCAAATAAATAATTTTTAAAAAATAAATCTGCAAAAAAAAATGCAAACAAAAAACCGCAAAGGACCTAATATTTCAACTCAGTCCTGAATTATATGCTAGACCCATCTTAAACTTAACTTCCCAACCTGTAACTGGGTTCCTTGGCTCCTTTCATTTCATATTTTCAGGTATTCAACTCATTCCTACAATTTCTTGTACTTTTACTTTTTTTTTTAAGATTTTATGTATTTGACAGAGACAGAGAGAAGCTGACTCCCCACTAAGCAGAGAGCCCAATGTGGGGCTAGATCGCAGGCCCCTGAAATCATGACCTGAGCCAAAAGCAGACACTTAACTGAGCCATCCAGACGCTCCTCCTTTTATTTATTTATTTTTAGTTTTTATTTTAATTCCAGGTGGTTAATATAGTGTTACCTATTAGTTTCAGGTGTAAAATACAGTGATCCAACACTTTCATACATCACCCAATGCTCATCACAACAAGTGCATTCCTTAATCCCCATCACCTGTTTCACCCAACCCCCCCCATCCCCCCCAAGACCTCCCTCTGGTAACCATCAGTTTGTCCTCTATAGTTAAGAGTCTGTTGCTTGGTTTATCCTTTTCCCCTTTGATCCTTTGTTTCTGAAATTCCACATATAAGTGGAACCATATGGTATTTGTCTTTCTCTGACTTCTTTTTCACATTATACTCTCTAGTTCTGTGTTGTTACAAATGTTAAGATTTCATTTTTTATGGCTGTCAAATACCACATCTTCTTTACCCACTCATCAATGGACACTTGGGTTATTTTTATATCTTGGCTACTGTAAATAATGCTGCTATAAACATGAGGTGCATGTATCCCTTTGAATTAGTGTTTTTGTATTATTTGAGTAAATACCCAGTAGTAGAATTGCTGCATCACAGAGTAGTTTATTTTTAACTTTTTGGGGGTATTCTACATGTTCAAAGAAACTTCTCTAGTAACAAACTACAGAAATGATCCCTGAAAGTATAGTCTTTATTTTTAACATTTTTGAAAAACGTATGTAGTGTCTTCCAGAGTGGCTCTACCAGTTTGCATTCCTGCCAACAGTATGAGGTTCCTTTTTTTGCCCATGTCCTCGGCAACACCTGCTGTTTGTGTTTTTGAATTTAGCCATTTTGACAGGTGTGAGGTGAGATCTCATTGTGGTTTTGACTTGCATTTCCCTGTTAAGTGATGATGAACATCTTTTTACGTGTCTGTTGGCCTCACTCCTGCCAATCTGATTGATACTGCTTCTCTGAATCTAAATAAGCAGACTAAAAGAATTACAAAATTATGAGACCAGAAAGTGGTTATTTTCTCATCTCTGTACTCTTTTGACACAGTACCAATAATGCCTTCTTTTAGGAAACCCCTGTGGCCCATGGGATCTATGAAGTTCCAGGGCCAGAAAAAAATAATCAAGTAGGCACTTGGGCCTGGACCTGTGAATACTGAGATTTCCTCAGATACCTACTTTCCTCACTGGAAAAGGAAAGCGGATAAAGAATCAAGGTAGAGGGGTTCCTGGGTGGCTCAGTGGGTTAAAGCCTCTGCCTTCGGCTCTGGTGGTGGTCCCGGGATCAAGCCCTGCGTTGGGCTCTCTGCTCCGCGGAGGGCCTGCTTCTTCCTCTCTCTCTCTCTCTCTCTCTCTGCCTGCCTCTGCCTACTTGTGATCTCTGTCTGTCAAATAAATAAATAAAAATCTTTTAAAAAAAATAAAATTTAAAAAAAGAATCCAGGTAGATGCCTTGATTTAGAATAAAGAGTGTTTATTAACCTGAATCATCTGCTGGATGTGTCTTTTTTACATCCCCTAATACAGTAAAAAAAACATCTAGATGGAAAGCACAGAAATGTTCAAGACAAAGGAACACTAAAAGGAGAAGAGTAAAATGGTAAGAACTTAGGAGAATGAACTCAAAAGGAGGAATAACTAGCATAAACTCAACACTTAAAAACCAGCTTGGAGGAGTGCCTGGTGGCTCAGTTAAGCATCTGGACCGTGATTTCAGTTCAGATCTATGATCTCATGGGATCGAGCCCTGCACTGGACAACATGTAGGGAGCAGCTTGAGAGTCTCTCTATCTCCCTCTCCCCCTCTCCCCACTTGCCACTCCCTCATGTAGTCTCTAAAATAAAAATCTTTAAAAAAAAAAAAAAGTTCGAATTCTAGGGTGTCTGGCTAGCTCAGTCCAAAGGTCATGAGACTCTTGATCTTGGGGTCATGAGTTTGAGCCCTCACTGGGTGTAGAGATGACTAAAAAAACTGTAAAAAGTTCAAATGTTTTGCTTTTAACCTAGCAATTCCACATTTAGAAATGTATTATGGTTTTTTTTTCCTATTATGAAACTAGTATATAGTCACTGAAAACATCATAAAAGATCAACATTTTCCACAGTTCTACCATGTTAATCATTTTAACATTACTATGTATATATTTTTAGTCTTTTATCAATATACATTATTTTTGTTTTACTTAGCTAGTTTGGAATTTACTGTACCTAGCTGGTTTTACAAGCTGTTTTTCCCCATTAACAATGTTTTATTAAATACTTTTCAATGTTACTAGATATTCATTTATAACATTATTTTTATTAGCTGTTACGGACTGAATGTGTCCCCTCAATGTGATCATATTTGGAGGTGGGGCCTTTTAGGGTAATTAGGTTTAGATGAGGTCATGAGGGTAGGGTCCTCACTGGGATTCGTATCCTTCTAAGAAGAAACCAAAAAGCTAGCTCTCTCCCTCTCTACCATAGGAGGAATGAAAGCAGCCACCGACAAGCCAAGATGATGGCTTTCACCAAGAATTCAACCATGCTAGATACTTGACCTTGGACTTTCCAGCCTCCAGAATTGAGAAATATCAATGTCTGTTGTTTAAGCTACTCAGTCTATGGTATATTGTTGTAGTAGCCCAAGCTGAAACAGCTGCATAAATGGTATTTATACTGTTCACTCTTTCAGGACTTTTACCTTGCTTTCAATTATCAGATATAATTGTTACCGTGTGAATTGTATTCCCCTAAAACTCAAATACTGAAGTCCTCGCCCCCAAGGAATTCAGAACGTGACCTTATTCGGAAATAGGATCATGCAGCTATAACTAATTAAAATGAAGTCTTCAGAGTAGACCCTAATCCATTATGCCTGATATCCTTATTAAAAAGGGGAAGTTTGGACACAGAGACATGCATACCAGGAGAATACCATGTGAAAATAAGACAGAGATGCTTCTACAAGCCAAGGAATGCCACTGATTGCCAGAAAGCCAGCAGAAACTAGGGGACAGGCATGAAATAGATTCTCACACAATGCTCAAAAGTATGCTGCAGACACCCTGATCTTGGACTTCAAGACTCCAGAACTGTGAGACAAATTTCTGTTGTTCAAGCCACTCAGTTTGTGGGACTTTGTTGATGGCCCTAGAAAATTAATACAATTATAAATAACCATGGATGACTGTTCTCAAAGATAATAAGGGATATATAAAAATTTCACTTTCTTAGGATAAAGTCCTAGAAGTAAAATTGCAGTTAAAAAAAATACAGTTTAATGGCATATAATATATAATATCCCATCTGACTGGTATTTTCTCAAGAGGCTCTCCTTTGGGGCAGCTGGATGGCTCAGTGGGTTAAAGCCTCTGCTTTCGGTTCAGGTCATGATCTCAGGGTCCTGGGATCAGGCCCCACATCAGGCTCTCTGCTCAGCAGGGAGCCTGCTTCCTCCTCTCTCTCTCTGCCTCTCTGCCTACTTGTGATCTCTGTCAAATAAATAAATAAAATCTTTAAAAAAAAAAAAAAAGAGGCTCTCCTTTAACTTTTCCCTAGGATCCCCAGACGTGGTTAAGGCAAGAATTATTAATCCCCTTTTATACACAGGAAAACAGGTTCAGGAAATTCACTAATGTGTCAGTAATCAAACCTAGCACTTTTTTTAAAAAGACTTTATTTTTAAAGTAATCTCTACACCCAACATGGGGCTCAAATTCACAACCCCAAGATCAAGAGTTGCATGCTCTACCAACTGAACCAGCCAGGTACCCCAAATTTAGCATTCTTTTCAACAGACTAGAGCCACACTGACCAATATGGTAGCCAACAATCCCAAAGGGATACTTAAATTAACCAAAATCAAATTAAAGATTTAGTCCTTAGGTCATACTAGCCACAGTACAAAAGCTGGATAGCTTCATCTGACTAGTGGCCACCATACCGAAAGAGCAACAACGTGGAACATTTTCATCGCAGAAAGTTCTATTCAACCGCACTGGACTAGAACATACTGAGAATCTATAATGCAGCCTTATAATGCTTGGCACAACAGATCTTTAAGTACTACAAGTAGTTAATCAGGATCCTCAAGAAATTGCTTTATGATGATGTAGCAAATGACATATGTAACATAGTAAAGGCAGGAGCCAAGACATACTGAAGCATAACTATAACAAAAGTCTATCTGAAAAACTACAGGAGCCTCTTAAGGGTAATCACAAATACTGTGACTCATGCTTGTAGAGCAATGGGCAAATAACATGCACAGAAAGGAGATAGATTCATACAAAGAAATATGTCTAGGTTGAAGCTTTGGTTATCATGGAAATACATCCACTAATTCTACTTGATATATTTTTACCTATGTCTACATTGAACTAAAATCTTACTAGAGGGGCACCCGGGTAGCTCAGCTGATTAAGTATTTATTTGCCTTCAGCTCAGGTCAGGGTCCTGGGATAGAGCCCTGTGTCAGACTTCCTGCTCAGCAGGGAGTTTGCTTCTCCCTCTCCCTCCAGTACATGCACTCATGTGTGCTCTCTCTCTCTCTCAAATGAATAAAATCTGAGAGGAAGAAAGGAAGGGAGAGAGGGAACAAAGTCAAAAGATCTTACTGGAAAGCCTAGAAGATCACCTAAGTAGGTTAAGCCCTCGTTTGTAGAAAACTCATTATTCTCTAGACCATAAAACAATGTGCTATTTTTAATAGATATCACTGAGTCCTTTATCAGTGTCATGAATTGGGTACTAATTTTTTTTATATTTTATTTATTTGACAGACAGAGATCACAAGTAGGCAGAGAGGCAGGCAGAGAGAGAGGAAGGGAAGCAGGCTCCCCACTGAGCAGAGAGCCGATCCCAGGACCCTGAGATCATGACCCCAGCTGAAGGCAGAGGCTTCAACCCACTGAGCCACCCAAGCGCCCCTTGGGTACTAAATTTTTTAAGGAGCAGTGTTTTTTATTTCAACATTTAAAACATACAGGGAAAAACAAAAAAGATTTAAGACCATCCATATACCTAACAGCCAGACTGGCCAGACCATTATTTTGCCATATTTGATTCAGATTTTTTTTCTCTCCAATATTTATTACAGATACAACTAAAATCCCTACTTAATCCCATTCCTTCCCTCCCTTTAAGTATCCCTTATCCTGACACTAATATGTGTCATTCCAGTCCAAATTTTTATATTTGTATCCATAAACAATATATGGTACTGTTTTTCAATAATTTTAAGTGTTAAATATATGGTGTTGGGGAAACTGGGTGGCAGAGTTGGTTAGGTGTCCAACTCGGTTTCCGCTCTGGTTGTGATCTCAGGGCCATGGGATCAAGCACTTCGTAGGAATCCATGCTCACTGTGAAGTTAGCTTTGGATTTTCTCTCCCTCTCCCTCTGCCCCGCCCCCAGTCATGAACACTCTCACACTCTTTCTCTCTCTGATAGATGAATCTTTACCAAAAAAATTAAAATATATATATGTAATGTCATACTGTAATCTGTCTGCAACTTGCTTTTCTACCCATTTTGATATGAAGTCAATCATTATTGATAAATAAAGTTTAGTGTATTTTTTTTGTATTCTTTTAACTTAGTTAAGCTTAGCATTTCATTTGATTAACACATCACATTATCCACATTTGATTAACATAGCACGCATGGGACTTTTAAGATGTTTAAGTTCTTGCCATTACAAACAATGCAGCAATCAACATCCTCCTGCACGTCTCCCTTGACACAACCACAAGAACTGAAATCACTAGGCTGTAGCATACTCTTTTATCTTCACCTTTTCTAGGCATTGCCCAATTAGAAACTAACACTCCCACCTACCATGTATGAGTTCCCAAAACAGTACTTTCCCAAAACCTTTCTGTGTCAAGTAATTTTCTAAATTTGAAGTAATAATCCAGTTTTTTATTTTATAGCTCTTGGAACAAAGACCAAATCTGTATAAACACAACAAAATACAAGAAAGCCAAAATCTCCAATACGATTTCTCCATCTTTCTCTCAGTGTCTACCTATCTATGTTAGGCACTTAATCCTAATGACCATATAGGAAAATATTTTTTAAATGTTTATGGTAGGGGCGCCTGGGTGGCTCAGTGGGTTAAAGCCTCTGCCTTCGGCTCGGGTCATGATCCCAGGGTCCTGGGATCGAGCCCCGCATCAGGCTCTCTGCTCCGTGGAGAGCCTGCTTCCTCCTCTCTCTGCCTGCCTCCCTGCCTACTTGTTCCCTCTCTCTCTCTCTGTCAAATAAATAAATAAAACCTTTTAAAAAAAGTTTATGGTAAGAAATATATCTTACAATATATCTTACAATGCAACAAAGTTCCCATATGCTTACCCACATATGTACATGTATATATTATGAAACAAAAGTCTCACAAAACAGCATTTTCCCTTATTAAATGCAACTCTTTGTTTATGCATCTTTTTCTCCTTTCACCTGCTAAACTTATTTCAGAACTAATGAATCAGGCCTACGGTTTGAAAAAATACTGCTATAGACTGTACAATTTCCACTTTACAGATTAACTAAAACAGAAATGTTAAGTAACTTGTCCAAGGTCTCAGACTTAAAACAGTGATATCTGAAACTCAAATCCAGATTCAAAAGCCTGTACTTCTTGTGGTCTGCAGCTGTCTCCCTGCAACATTAATGCCAAAATAACACCAAATAAACAGCCAACTCTTTAATTTATGCCCACATAAACCAAGACAAAGACAAATTCTGTAAAAATACGGTGGTATAGAGTAATAAAAAAATCAAAGTTGCAAATAAGTAACATACCTATGATTTCATTCATACTCATTTCTCGAAAAGTCTTAAAAATATCACTGCAAAGCCTCTACTTGACTTCACAGCTATTTATCATAACTTAAACAGATTATTATAGAATATATAAATATGCTACTCATTGAAAAAAGTTTCTGCAAGAATCAACAAGATTTACTACCTATAAGCGTCTTCTCAAACCAAAAGACTAACAAGTACTTATGTCAAACTTCAACTAACAAAGCCGATGACTAATTCTAAAGTAAACACAGTCTAGGTTATAACTGAGCACATACAAGTGCTCAAATATACCTTTTTAAAATGTTTTCTAACTAAATAAACCTTAGATGGAATAGAGTTTATATTAATATACAATCAGATTTCTATGGTTACCACTTATCAGAAATAATTCAAGCTTAGTTATACATGGACTGCATGCACAAGGTCAGTCCAGCCATTTAGCCACCTAATTCCTTCATTAGGCAACTGTCTTACAGGCTATACTGGAGTATAAAGAAAAATCAGGACATTATTTAATTCACTTAGCTTAATGTTATAAACACTCATTTGGGGTGCCTGCGTGGCTCAGTCATTAAGCGTCTGCCTTTGGCTCAGGTTATGATCCCAGGGTCCTGGGATTGAGCCCTACATCAAGCTCCCTGCTCAGCAGGAAACATGCTTCTCCCTCTCCCACTCCTTCTGCTTGTATTCCCTCTCTCCGTGTCTCTGTCTCTGTCAAATAAATAAATAAATAAATAAATAAATAAATAAAATCTTTAAGAAAAAAAAATGGGGTTCCTGGGTGGCTCAGTGGGTTAAAGCCTCTGTCTTCGGCTTAGGTCATGATCCCAGGGTGCTGGGATCCAGCCCCACATCCCTGCTCAGCAGGGAGCCTGTCCCCACCCCCAACCTGCCTCTCTACCTACTTGTGATCTCTGTCAAATAAATAAGTAAAATCTTTAAAAAAACTCATTCATTGAGGTTTAATAATCCCAACTTCTGGGACTTTGTCCTTGAGATATAATTAGAAATACAACCAGAAATTTATTGACAAGGATGTTTTTTAAGTTTTTATTTTTTTTAAAGATTTTATTTATTTATTTGTCAGAGAGAGAAAGCACAAGAAGGCAGAGTGGCAGACAGAGGCAGAGAGAGCCAGCCAGGCACCCCTTGACAAGGATTTTTTTTTCTTTTTAGTGATTTTTAGTAGCTTACCTCCCTTCTCTAGTTGCAAGAAAGCATATATAGACCTAGATCTCAAGAAATATAGAAAAGCAAGTTTTCTGGACATTATAAAATAGCATTCACAGATCATAGCAAGAAATACCTGTTATCATCCTGACTCTAGACTGCAGTACTGACTCTAGACTGCAGTACTGCTAGAAATGGCTGGATCATTCCAACCAGAACAACAGATACTGACACCACAAAGACTTGTTTAGCACCATCCTCTAATATCAAATATTGGTACCTCATTTCATTTCAGTGACTTATTGTGGTTTATTTCATTACAGTGATCTCTGAATGGTGAGAAAATTAGATTAATACAGCAATTAATACATGCCTTTGTCTATTTTATTTTCATATACTTTCTTAAATAGCTTAAAAAGTACTATCATAACTTCAATAATTCATCACACTGGAACATCTTGGCTTCCTAGAGTTTTAGCTTACTAGATTCTAAAAATCCTTTCCAATTTCCAAAAAGTAAAGAGAGAAGCCTTATCAGAGACAGAAATAAAGGAGAAGTCTTATCAAATTCTAATCTATATGATAATATCCAACCAGGAAAAAGAAATCAGGGTAAATTTTACATAAAGTAGGATACAATTTTATGTAAAAGAAAAAAGTTCGTATATACACACGCCCTACACAAAAGACCAATGGAATTATCATTTTTATTTTTTTATCATTTTTAATAATTTTTTATCATTTTTATCATTTTTCAATCATTTTTATTTTTCTCTTGATGATTTATTTCCCAAAATTTCTGAAGTGCACATATATCACCCATATGAGAAAAAATAATGGTCACCAAAGAGCATTCCCTTATCATTTCCCAGATGAAATCTATTCTATTTCCTCTTGTTGTTGTTTCTTGTTGTTCCTCTATAACGTTACTTACATTCTGTTCAGTGTCAGGCATATTCTCTCATATATGTCTTCTCTGTTAGAGTGCAAACTAGTTGGCGGATGAACCACATCTGTTTTTATCTTTGTAAGCAACACAATATGATGTATACAATAAAGCCTTAATATGTATTCCTTAAGGCAGCTTTATGCTTCAGCTGAAATCAGGCATATGGAGCTAACTTCAAAGAGAGCACTTAGTCTTGAATAAACTATTGGATTGGCAGCAACAAAAACTCTCAAAGATAGATAGATAGATAGACAGACAGACAGACAGAATGCACCTACCAATATGAAAGTTCTCTTAACTAGGTATATTCAGGAGCACCTGGGTGGCTCAGTGGGTTAAGCCTCTGCCTTCAGCTCAGGTCACAGTCTCAGGGTCCTGGGATTGAGGCCCGAATCGGGCTGTCTGCTCAGTGGGGAGCCTGCTTCCCTTCCTCTCTCTCTGCCTGCTTGTGACCTCTCCCTATCAAATAAATAAAACCTTTAAAAACTAGGTATATTCGGGGGACGCCTGGGTGGCTCAGTTGGTTGGATGACTGCCTTCAGCTCAGGTCATGATCCCGGAGTCCCGGGATCGAGTCCTGCATCAGGCTCCCAGCTCCACCGGGAGTCTGCTTCTTCCTCTGACCTTCTCCTCGCTCATGCTCTCTCTCACTGCCTCTCTCTCAAATAAATAAATAAAATCTTTAAAAAAAAACTAGGTATATTCGGGACACCTGGGTGGCTCAGTTGGTTGACTGACTGCCTTCGGCTCAGGTCATGATCCTGGAGTCCCGGGATCAAGTCCCACATCGGGCTCCCAGCTCCATGCGGAGTCTACTTCTCCCTCTAGCCTTCTCCTCGCTCATGCTCTCTCTCACTGTCTCTCTCTCAAATAAATAAAATAAAATATTTTTTTTAAAAAACTAGGTATATTCAAAACCAGTATCATTTGCCTAAGGCCAGCAAACCAGCACCTTGCCAGACCTAAACAAGTAGGAAAGTCTACAGTTTTATCTCCTGAGTTGTTTTGGTATAGAATGTTCCAATATAATGATTACCTTTCTCATTTTACATGAAAGGCTGCTGTATTTCAGTGGAAGCCCAATTAATTCCCAACTAGTTCTTATATCTTAGATCAGGCTTTAATTTTTTTTTTTTTAAGATTTTATTTTAGAGGGGCGCCTGGGTGGCTCAGTGGGTTAAAGCCTCTGCCTTCAGCTCGGGTCATGATCCCAGGGTACTAGGATCGAGCCCCACATTGGGCTCTCTGCTCAGTGGGGAGCCTGCTTCCTCCTCTCTCTCTCTGCCTGCCTCTCTGCCTACTTGTGATCTCGATCTGTCAAATAAATAAACAAAATCTTTTTAAAAAATTTTTTATTTTAGAGAGAAAGAAAGAGCACATACATGGGACCCAGGGGAGCAGCGGGGGGGGGGGGGGGGGGGGGGGGGAGAGGGAGAACCTCAACCAGACTCCATACTGAGCATGGAATCCCATGGGGGCTCAATCCCACAACCCTGAGATCATGACCTAAGCCAAAACCAAGAGTCAGTAGTTTAAATGACTGAGCCACTCATGTGCCCCTTAGGTCAGGCTTTGAGAATATTTCCTGCTCCTAAAATCTTCAGAATAATTATACCTACCAGTCTGTACTATCTGAGTCTTTTTTAAAACTACACAGTATTTTTTTATCTGTCAATCTGACCCTCAATCCAATCAGTAAGACTGATATGTGTATTATCTCTTCCATTTGACACATGATTCTGAATGAAGTTAAAAGACTAATAGATAACATTTTAGTCATTACCTAGTGAGACTCAAAACAGGGTTCTCCTGAATCCAAAATCCTGGATTTTCCATTATACCACATATCGTCCCAAGAATAAAAGGAATATAAGTTGTAAACACTATTACAGTAGAGCCATAATGAACTCTCCAATCTATAAAACACCTGTTATTATACTGCCCCAAATACATCCTAAGCAAACAGAAACCACAGCTATAGTGACACTGATTCAGAGGCAAGAGTGCAATAAGCTATCCTCCCCTAAACATGACTTATATAGATTTTTTCATGTTCCAAAGCATTATCCTGTATTATTAATTTTTAGCTTATACTAAGGCTAAAAAGATCTAAATTCAGCTTTACAGTATGTTAAAGTAGTAACTTCTATGAGTCCAGTGCCCTCATCTGTAAAATGAAAGTAAAGATAAACAAGATTATTAGAATTAAATTATTTTTTTGAAGATTTTTGTTCACTTTTTTGACAGAAAGAGAGAGACACAGAGAGAGAGAACACAACCGGGGGAGTGGGAGAGGAGGAAACAGACCTCACTTGAGCAGGGAGCCTGACTGGGGACTCAATCCCAGGACCCTGGGATCAGGACCTGAGCCGAAGGCAGACGCTTGACCACTGAGCCATCCAGGAACCCCCAGAATTAAATTGTTAAAGCTTACCTACTTACTGGCAGGCAGCTTGGCAAAGAGAAAAAGGCTCATTAAATGTTAGCTTCAGTATGTCATTGATTCTAAGACAGTGGGACATTTTCTCATTTAACAACTGAAATCAAAACATGTCTTAAAATCAATTATGTAGGTTTTTTTTTCCCCCAAAGATGACACACAGATGATCAACACATAAAAGATGCTCAACTAATCACCAGGAAAATGAAAGTCAAAAATGATGCGATATCACTTCAAACCAGTCAGAATGACTACTGTGAAGACAAGAAATAACAAGTGTTGAAGAGGATGTGAAGAAGGAACCCTTCTGCACTGTTGATGGAAATGTAAATTGGTACAATCATTGTGGAGAACAATATGGAAGTTCCACAAAAATTAAAAATAGAAATACCATATAATCCAGTAATTCCGCTACTGGGTATTTACCAAAGAAAAAAAACTCTAATTCAAAAAGATATATGTGGGGCACCTGGGTGGCTCAGTGGGTTAAGCCTCTGCCTTCGGCTCGGGTCATGATCTCAGGGTCCTGGGATTGAGCCCCATATCCGGCTCTCTGCTCAGTGGGAGCCTGCTTCCCCCTTCTCTGCCTACCTCTCTGCCTCCTTGTGATCTCTCTCTGTGTCAAATGAATAAATAAAATCTTTAAAATATATATATATATATGTATATATATGCATTCCCATGTTTAGTGCAGCATTATTTACAATAGCCAAGATACAGAAGCAACATGTGTAAATGTCCACAAATAGATAAATGGATAAAGAAGATGTGGTGTGTATACATATATATATACAATGAACTATTACTTGGCCATAAAAAAAGAATAAGACTTTGCTATTTGCTATATGTATGGACCTGAGGGTATTATGCTAAGTGAAATAACTAAGAGAAAGACAGAAACCATATGACTTCAGGTATATGTGGAATCTTTAAAAAATAATTACAAACAACAACAGAAAATAAACAGACTCAAGTACAGAGAACAAAGTGGTGGGGAGGGAAGGAGATAGGATGGGCAAAATGGGTGAAGGAGATGAAGGCAAGTGGGAAGTATAGGCTTTCAGTTATAGAATGAATAAGTCACAAGGATGAAAGGCATAACATAGGGCGCCTGGGTGGCTCAGTTGCTTAAGCCGCTGCCTTGGGCTCAGGTCATGATCCCAGGGTCCTGGGATCGAGTCCTACGTCGGGCTCTCTGCTCAGCAGGGAGCCTGCTTCTCCCCTTCTCTCTCTCTGCCTGCCTCTCTGCCTGCTTGTGATCTCTGTCAAATAAATAAACAAAATCTTCAAAAAAAAAAAAAAAGAAAGGCATAACATAGGGAATATAGTCAATGGTATTGTAATAGCAATGTATGGTGACAGATGGTAGCTACACTTGTGATAAACACAGAATATATAGAGTTGTTGAATCACTATGCTGTATACCCAAAACTAATATATCATTGTGCAGCAACTACACTTCAACTAAAAAAAAAAAGCAAAAAAAAGTCAAAGATGTGTTGTAGTTCAATCAATAGTATTTCTTTCTTAATGGTACATAAAATAATGGTGTGTCTTACACTCTCTGGCTTCTTACGGCCAATGAAACATAGTATATATAAGTAAATGTTTACCCTGCCACCATTCCTCCACCCAACAGATCCACAAAGAATCTACACACCTCTAACCATGATCTACTTAGTCATATTTCCAACTGTAAAACATGGACTGCAAACCCCTCAAATTTAACTTGTCCAAACCAAAATCATCTCCCCAAAAACTGTTAATCTTTGTTTCATATTCCAATTAATGACACCACAATGAAACACCTGACTCCACTTTTACCTCCTTCCTCCCCCAGCTAAGTAAGGCCTTTCCTGTCTCTCACATGGAATCAATCATTTCATTTCTACATCCCATTTTATTTTGTACCTCTGTTTTAGAAATTACCAAAATGTATCCTGCAATATATTTAGTTGTATACATGACTATCTCCCCATCTTGGCTGTTTCTTAAAGCCCATCTCTTACTCAGTTTTATATACTCAGGGTGACTAGTTCAATGCCTCACCCATAGTTAAGTGTTCAATAAATGTTTATGGAACTGATCACATCCTCTTTGTTTTTAAATTTCAAAACACTTAAGCCTCTATGGAGAAAAAATGGACTATCCAAAAGTAAAAGTTATTATAACTTACAAAGGACTTTCCCACATATATTCTCATTTAGAATTTAATTCTCAACTCAATGAGGTACATTGACTAGAGAATAACATTTCATTTTAAATTATAACTTAATAGGGGCACCTGGGTAGCTTAGTTGGTTAAGCCTCAGGCTGGTTCAGGATCCCAGGTTCCTGGGATCCAGCCCTGCATAGGGCTCCCTACTCATCAGGGAGTCTGCTTCTCCCTCTCCCTCTGCCCCTCCCTCCTGCTCATGCATGCTCTCTTGATCTCACTCTCAAATAAACAAACTCTTAAAAATAAAATAAATCAGGGCACTTGGGTGGCTCAGTCAGTTGGGCAGCTGCCTTTGGCTCAGGTCATGATCCCAGGGTTCTGGGATCAAGTCCCACATCGGGTTCCTTGCTCCACAAGGAGCCTGCTTCTTCCCTGCCTGCCGCTTCCCCTGCTTATGCTTGCTCTCTCCCTCTCTCTCTCTGTCAAATAAATAAATAAATTCTTATTAAAAATAAAAATAAATCAATTGTAAGGGTGCCTGAGTGGCTCAATCAGTTAAACGCCTGCCTTTGGCTCTGGTCATGATCCCAGGGTCCTGGGATCAAGTCCCACTTTGGGCTCCCTGCTCAGCGAGGAATCTGCCTCTCCCTTTCCAACTGCCTCTCCCCAGCTTATCCTCTCTCTTGCTCTCCAATAAATATAATATAATATAATATTGTAACTTAACAGTCAAGACGTTTACCGAAACTTTTCAGTGATAGAGAAAAGAATTCAAACTCAAATCTAATTACAAATCCCATGCTTTCAGTCTATAAACTTCTGCCCCCTCCCTCAGTCTCATTCCCACTCAATTTCCATCTTAATGTGGCCTACAAGGGCCCCAAAGTTGGGGCCTTGAGTTTTTTTGTTGTTTTTTTTTTTGTAAAGAGTTTATTTATTTATTTGACAGAGATCATAAGTAGGCAGAGAGGCAGGCAGAGAGTGAGAGGGAAGCAGGCTCCCTGCCGAGCAGAGAGCCGATGCGATTCGGGGCTCCATCCCAGGACCCTGAGATCATGACCTGAGCCAAAGGCAGAGGCTTTAACCCACTGAGCCACCCAGGGGCCCGGGGTTTTTGTTTTTGTTTTAAAAAGATGGGGCTCCAACTCAGATCCCTGAGATAGTAACATACTCTACTGACTGACCAGGCACCCCTCTCTAGCCTCATTTTGACCCATGTTTTCTCTTCCTATGTGCTCACCAGCAATACTTGCCTTCTTTCAGCTCCTCATCCTCACCACAAGGCCTTTGTACATAATATTTCCTCTGTCTAGAATATTATTTTCCTTCCCTTGCCAGAGTAAGGCTTCCTCTCCCTCCACAGGGAATCTTCACTTCATTAGGTAAGGCCTCTCTGAAATGAGTAGGTAACTTTCCCTACCATATGTTCTCATAACATTATGTACTGACATTCTCACATTTTCACATTTGTAGTACAAATAATGGTTGTATTTTTCTCTAGTTACAATTTTATTTTATATTTTTTAAGATTTTGTTTGATAGTGAGAGACACAGCAAGAGAGGAAACACAAGCAAGGGGAGTGGGAGAGGGAGAAGCAGGCTTCCCACCAAGCAGGGAGCCAAACTCAGGGCTCAATCCCAAGACCCTGAAACCATGACCTGAGCCAAAGGCAGACGCTTAACGAATGAGCCACCCAGCTGCCCCTTATAATTTTATTTTAATTGGTATGATTCTTCTTGCTTAATGTCTAGCTCCCTCACTAATCTGCATAACTTCCAAGAAGGCAAGGGTTTTGTTTTAAATACTTTTTTCTTAAAGATTTTATTTATTTATGAGAGTGAGAGACAGCACAAGCAGGGGGAGCGGGAGCAGGTAGAGGGAGAAACAGGCTCTCCTCAGAGCAGGGAGCCCAATGTGGAGCTCCATCCCAGGATCCTGGGATCATGACCTGAGCAGAAGGCAGAAGCTTAACCAACTGAACCACCCAGGCGTCCCTGTTTTGTTTTTTAATCACAATTCTGCCCCCAAGTACCTGGCACAAGAGCTGCTGAAAGAATGAGTGAATGAAACCTTTAGCACTCTACTCAAACTTGCTGCATCATCCCCACCAAATTTTCAGTTGATAATCTTGCATCCTACTTTACAGGGAAATCATTCATTATCTTTCCTTTACCCCCTTCTCATCCTGACTTTCCCCTTCACCCTCCAAACATCCAAGTATCCTCTCTGTTAAGAGGCACTCAACCCTTCTCTTTATTGTAATTCTTCTGAATGAGTAGCCTACACTTGCTAATTCCACTTGGCTTCCCAAATACTCCTGGGACCACTGTAATATGATGCCTACTCTCCTACTACTCTAATGAAACTGCTCTAGTTTTCAAATCCAGTGACCTTGGTTTGTTTATCCTCAACCAGTCTCATTCATCTCTATCATCCAATCATTCTTTCTTGAAATTCCCTCTACTCCAAGCTTCAGGTAGAGACACAGCATTCTCAATTTTCCTGCAGTTCTGACTACTTATCGACTCCTTTTGCCCATTGCTTTAGCTCATTTTTCTCCTCTTTTATCCTCTATACAGACAGGCAATTTTATTCAAGCAAATGGCTTTATACTACCAAATACCTATAACTCCACAGTATTTATCTCTAACAAGACTTCTCGAGCTATAGATCTACATTTTTGGGTACTATTTTCAAGGGTCATCTTGCAAGGAGATTACTGATACTTTTATCTCAACATATCTTAAAGGTAACTTACTCTACAGACACCATAAACTAAACTGAACCTAACAACTTTTTCTCCTCTGTATTTTCTTCCTTGATTGAGAAATCTAGGATGACTTCCAGCTTCATGACTTAGATGAATAGATGGCATAAAGCTGAATGAGAACCGCGAATACTATTTTTATAGTAAAATAAGTTCTAGGGATAGTGCTAATCATTGTCACAACAATTATCTCAGCAATACTTTGCTAATATTTTCACCATCTCTAGTACTACCACCCTAGTCCAAGTCACTATCTATCTCTTACCTGGATGCTCTCCAGTGTTGCTTCCGACCCCAGTTAATTCACCACAAACTTGCCATTTGTAAAACATAAATCAAAGCACTCATCTTGCTTAAAGCCACTGAATTAGGTCTAATGCAGTTTATAATAACATCAAACTTTTGGGGCACCTGGGCAATTCAGTCGGTTTAGCATCTGCCTTTGGCTCAGGTCATGGGGTCCTGGGATGGAGCCCCCGCATCTGGCTCCTCGATCAGTGGGGAGACTGCTTCTGCCTCTCTCCATCCCCATCACCCCCCCCCCCACCATGGCTTGTGCTCTCTCTCTCAAATAAATAAAATCTTAAAAAAAAAAAAAAAAAATCTCGGTGCGCCTGGGTGGCTCAGTGGGTTAAGGCCTCTGCCTTTGGCTTGGGCCATGATTCCAGGGTCCTGGGATCCAGCCCCACGTCGGGCTCTCTGCTAGGCAGGGAGCCTGCTTCCTCCCCTCTCTCTCTCTCTGCCTGCCTCTCTGCCTACTTGTGATCTGTATCTGTCAAATAAAAAATTTTTTTAATCTTTTAAAAAAATAAAAATAAAAAAATGTAAAAAATCAAACTCTTTAGTACAAACTACAGGACCATGTATGATTTAGTCCTGCCTACCTGTCACCCTAAATTCCAATAATTCCTTCTTTTTGTCCTTCCCCTCAAAATATTTGAGTTCAACTCCCTTTGTTTAAAAAACTTACCTCAGATCTCTGACTGATGATTCCTTCTCACCATTCAGGTCTCAGCCCATATGCCACCACCCTAGTGAGGCCTTCCTGGACAATCCTATTTCAAATAATTCTTCTACTCAAATCATTCTTGGTCCCTTATCTTACTTTTGTCACTGCAGGTATCCTTATCTCAGGCTTAATTATTCATTTATTTTATTTCTGTATCTTCCATTAATAGAATGAAACTCCATTAAAAACAGGGACTTAAGGACCACCTGGCTGGTTCAGTCAGCAGAGCATGCAGCCATTGATCTCAGGATCATGAGTTTGAGCCCCATGTCAGGCCTAGAGCTTAGTGAAAAACAAGCAAAGAAAAAAGAATAGGAACTTACATTTTCGGAACTGATTTATGAATATTAAAGATCTGAAAATTAAGATTCAATGAGATTAAAATATGTAAGGGCACACAACTCACAAGCGGTAGGGATGTATATTCACCAACTCAGGTCTGCCTAAAAACCAAAGCTTTTTAATATCTACCCTATATTACAGTAGTAAAAACACAGTGAGACTAAAAGCTAGAAAGACAGATGGGAAAATACAATCAGATAGGTGATAAAATTTAAGATTCCAAAAGCAGAGCACCATTCCAAGGAGCGACATGCTTTATGATGTGATCATGGGTGTGGATGACTGAAATGAGGTGGACATAGACGTCTATATCTGTATCACTTACCCCCTTCTCCTTAGCAGATTTCCTTTATCTTTCTGTAAATGAAAGCCCTATAAATCTGAATCATAACAGAAATCATTTAAGTGACTAGCCCTTTGATTAAATCATTTTTATCCCCCCTTTAATCACATATAAAAGCAACTACCTTCCCATTGTTCAACTACTAGTCCCTCCTTAGCTTCTAGATGGATCTTCCTCACTCACTGTCCTCTAGCCTTTCTTCTCAACATCACTCACAATAAAACACTGTAAAAATTAATAAAGCCAGGATGCCTGGGTGGCTCAGCAGGTTAGGCATTTGGCTCAGGATGTGATCTTCTAGATGGTGAAATGGACCTCCACCCTACCCCACCCCACCCCTTCTGGGGCCCAGCCCCGCCCCCACCCTGCCCCAGCCCCTATCTGGCCAAGCCCCTGCCCCACCTGACCTGGGGACCACCCCACCCCCACCCTACCCAGGGCCGCACCCTATCCAGGGCCCCACCTCACACAGGACCCCACTGGGGGCCCCACCTGGGGCAGGATGGAATCTACTTGAGATTTTCTCCTTCTGCCCCTCCCCTCCACTAGAGCTCTAAATAAAATCTTTTTTAAAAAATTAATAAAGTAAAAAATTTAATAAAGCAAACAGTTCCAAGAGAAAACTAACAGCCAAACACAATCCAAAGGCCTTATGTGTTCTCCAGTCCAAGTAAGTACTTACTGCACAGAAAAAGAAGTCACGAAAGCAGCAACAGAAAACAAAACAGACCTTTCATGGAAATCTGTATTTCCTAAAGGCTCAGAACTGCCTTTCCTAATTTATAATACTTTTTTAGGAGAAAAGAGTTTGTATACATACACACTAACACAAACTTGTTCCTGTCATATCTTGACCACATTTTTTTATCACTCTGGGGTTCACTAACACAAAAAAGGAGCCCTCATGACTTTTTTCCTTTGATGCCACGGGCCTCTCTCACATGTTCAGTGGGTAGTTGCTTCTGGAGATAACATGAGAATGCACATTCTATTTTTATTGAAGATAAATAGAAAAATGAAATCGTTTCCTTGCTAAGTTGGACAAAAAAATTCTACCATATGCCAACATTTTTACTCCATTTCTCAGTAATCAAAGAATCTTAACAAAGCAGGAAATGCAAAGCTGTTTATCTAACTTTCCTCCTCCACACCAGCTACACCTAAGTATTCCACACAGAAGAAAATGGGACTTATTTTTAAGAGACCTAGAAAAATGAGTTTCACTGCTTTTCTGCAACAGTTCAAATCTCATCAAGAAATTTTAATTTACATTCAATCTAAATTACTCCTGCTATGATTTAAATGCCTTTAATTTCTCCCCCACTTAATCCAGTTTAACAATCACCAGATTAATAAATACACTAAAGCAGTACTTACACGATGTCAGGCAGATTCAAATTTAACAAACCCATATGCATAACACTGTCTGTCACTAGGACAGATGTCAGGCAGATTCAAATTTAACAAACCCATATGCATAACACTGTCTGTCACTAGGACAGATACTGTTCTAATTAGTCCTTATTTTTTTTTTTGAGATTTTATTCCTTTATTAGAGAGCGAGCAAGAGAGAGAGAGCATAAGAGGGGGTCAAAGGGAGAAGACTCCCTGTTGAGCAGGAAGCCTGACCAGGGACTCAATCCCATGACTCTGGGATCACGACCTGAATGGAAGGAGACCATCAACTAAGCTACCCAGGCACCCCTGCCCCTTAATTTCTTTTTTTAAGTAGGCTCCACACCCAACATGGGGCTTGAACTCACGACCCTGAGATCAAGAGTCACATGCTTTACTGACTGAGCCAGCCAGCAGACTCTGTTCTATTTAGTCCTTATAACACTCCTATTATGCAGAATATTTGAATGGTTTTTAAATATCTCCTACAAGGTGCTAATAAGTTACAGAGAACAGAGAGGACACAGGAGAAAAGTCAAACAATATTTAACCAAAATAAATCCAAATTTATTTCACGAAAGAGAAATATATGTGTTTTCTGATGTTGACCCCTGAGAAGGACACAACATCAACTACTCCAATTCAGATGCTTAACATCAGACAAACCAAAAATGATGAACATTCTACTAAAAAAGGAGAGGACTGTATCCTTTAAAAGAAAATGCCAATATTACAAAACAAAAATTGTTCTAAGACTATGGAAATGTTCTGCGTTAAAGGAGGCTGAAGAGGCATGACCATTAAATGGAAAGCCATCTCTTAGACTGGATCCTATACAGGAAAAGAAAAATGTTACAATGGACATTTGACAACTGGGACAACTGACAAAAATGAATATAACTGGCAGATTAAATAAAAATATTGTACTAAATATTGTGCTAAATTTACTGAAAGATTACTGTGGTTATGTCAGAGACCATCTTTATTCTTAGGAAATATACAATGAAGTATTTAGGGAATAAAGAGCAATGTTGTCTGAAAGTTATACCAAGTGACTGTTCTTATTATTTTTACTTTTGCAACTTTTCTAGCAGTCTGAAATTATTCCTAGATTTAAAAGTTTTTTTAAAAAATTACGGACGTGTAGGGGCGCCTGGGTGGCTCAGTCGTTAAGCATCTGCCTTCAGTTCGTTCATGATTGGGGCGGGGCGGGGGGAATCCTGGGATCGAGCCCTGCATGGGGCTCCCTGCTCAGCCGGAGGCCTGCTTCCCCCTCTCCCCTGCTTCCATTCCCTCTCTGGCTATCTCTCTGTCAAATAAACAAATAACAAACAAACAAATAAAATCTTAAAAAAAAAATTACTGGGGGCGCCTGGGTGGCTCAGTGGGTTAAGCCTCTGCCTTCGGCTCAGATGATGATCTCAGGGTCCTGGAATCGAGCCCGGCATCGGGCTCTCTGCTCAGCCAGGAGCCTACTTCCTCCTCTCTCTCTGCCTGCCTCTCTGCCTACTGTGATCTCTTTCTGTCTGTTAAATAAATAAATAAAATCTTAAAAAAAAAAATTACTGACATGAGAAAATGCATATGAAAATTGAGCTCAAAACAAAGGGGTGTGGGCGCCTGGGTGGCTCAGTGGGTTAAGCTGCTGCCTTCGGCTCAGGTCATGATCTCAGGGTCCTGGGATCGAGGCCCACATCGGGCTCTCTGCTTGGCCTGCTTCCCTCTCACTCTATCTGCCTGCCTCTCTGCCTACTTGTGATCTCTCTCTGTCAAATAAATAAATAAAATCTTAAAAAAAAAAAAAAAAAAACAACAAAGGGGTGGGGAGAGTGGCCAAACAGTATGAGGAGGAGTGCTTAAAAGGATACACATCAAAATATGAACAAGCTCCTAGTGGCAAAAATGAACAATTTGTATATCAGTAACAACCACATAGACTGAAATATGTTTAAATCTGTGACTTCATAATAGTACTGAAGGCAATACCAACTAATTAATTACTGTTAGAGAATGCTGAGACCAAATCACCATTTTGCGAATTGTAAATAAAAGGAAAGAACCAAGCATTTATCCTGACTTTCCTGTAAGAACCCACTGAGTAGCTAAATAGTAAATATGAGGAAGGGCACTTGGGTGGCTCAGTCGGGTAAGCCACTACCTCCCGCTCAGGTCATGATCCCAGGATCCTGGGATCATGCCCCTTATCAGACTCCTTGCTCAGGGTGGAACCTGCTTCTCTCTCTGCCTCTGCCTGCCTCTCTGCCTGCCTCTCTGCCTGCTTGTGTGTGCTCTCGCTCGCTCTCTCTCTCTCTCTCTGACAAATAAAATAAAATCTTAAAAAAAAACAACTATCAGCCAAAAGCAATGTGTAGAATTTATAGTGATCCTGATTCAAACACTCAAATTAATGTTTGTTCATAAAGTATTTATGAACAAACTGCAAATTCAAACAAGGGACATTTGGTGAAATTAAGGATTATCTAAAATGTGATATTGGTTTTGTGGAGGTTTTTTAATCCTTATCTTTTAGAGATACGTACTGAAATATTTACAGATGAAGGGGTGGTGTATGGATTTGCTTCAAGTAGATAAAGGAAGGAGACTGGATGAGGTTATTAAAGAAATAAGAGCTGATAAATGTTGAAGCTGGGTGACAGGAACCTGTAGGTTCATTACACTGTTCTACCTATTTTTACATATTTTAAGTTCTCCACAGTAAGTTTAAAAAGCAAACAAAATAACAGTAATATTGAGGGGTGAGATTTTAAGTGATTTTGGGGTTTTGTCCTTTGTATTATTTTACTTTACCACTTTCCCATCTTTTCGAGTGGTCTTCATTAGGCCTGTAATAATGTCTATAAGCTCTGTGATGGCACAGACCACATTTACCTTGTTCACCTACTTCTATGTTCTCACTGTTCCCAATGGTGCCTGACATATACAAAGCTGATAAGCACTTGAATGAATAACTTCTCTCTTTAGAAAGATGGTATTCCTTCTTAAAAGTATGTAATGTCAGTAAGTACAGGGACTAGGCTATTATCTTTATCCAACATTATAAACATTAACTCAGCATTTTTTCAATAAATTGTTGGCCACAAATTTTAGTCTTAAATGTGAGAAATCATCTCAAGCATAATAGATCTCTTCAGATTGTTAAAAAAATTAAAATATATATATATATGTATATATAAATATATATTTTATCAAGCCTGAAGGATTAACATGTAAAAATTATGTACTAATGCCTATGAAATGACTTGATAACCTGGCCAAATGCTGAGAATTAAGGGCCATTCAATTTTTTTTTTTTTTTTAAGATTTATTTGAGAGAAAGAGAGAAAGAGCAAGCCCACTTGCACAAAAGCAGAAGAAGAGGCAGAGGGAGATGGAAAGACTTAAGCAGACTCCCTGCTGAGCAGGGCCTGCTGTGGGGGCTTCATCTCACCACCCTGAGATCATGATCTGAGCCATAATCAAGATCTGGCCACTCCAATGATTGAGCCACCCAAGCACCCCTCAATTCTTTTTTATTTTTTATTTTTTTTAATTTTTTTAATTTATTCATTTGTCAGAGAGAGAGGGTGAGAGAGAGCGAGCACAGGCAGACAGAGTGGCAGGCAGAGGCAGAGGGAGAAGCAGGCTCCCTGCCGAGCAAGGAGCCTGATGTGGGACTCGATCCCAGGATCCCAGGATGCTGGGATCATGACCTGAGCCGAAGGCAGCCGCTCAATCAACTGAGCCACCCAGGCGTCCCCTCAATTCTTTTTTAAATAATGAATATTAGAGGGGCACTTGGGTAGCTCAGTCAGTTAAACGTCTGGCTCAGTCATGATCTCAGGGTCCTGGAATTGAGTCCCGCTTGGGGCTCCCTGCTCAGCAGAGAGTCTACTTGTCCCTCTCCCTCTGTCTTTGCCCCTCCCCCCTTGTGCTCTGTCTCTCTCAAATAAACAGAATCTTTAAAAAAATGAACATTAGGAAAACAGTTACAGGAGAGTAAATTGGTAGATTTTTGGAAAACTGTTTTATGTTATCAACTACAGTTGAACATAACCATAACTTATGACCCAGAAATTTTAATACATCACATATACACACAACAGAAATATATAAAAGGTAGGACCAAAAATACAAATGCTGGGGGTGCCTGGGTGGCTCAGTGGGTTAAAGCCTCTGCCTTCAGCTCAGGTCATGATCCCAAGGTCCTGGGATCGAGTCCCTCATCAGGCTCTCTGCTCAGCAGAGAGCCTGCTTCCTCCTCTCTCTCTCTGCCTGCCTCTCTGCCTACTTGTAATCTCTGCCTGTCAAATAAATAAATAAAATCTTTTTTAAAAAAATACAAATGCTAAAATGGGGAAAAAATACAAATGCTAAAATGAGGAAAAAATATCCAAAGATAAATAAACTGTGGTATATTCATATAATGAGATACTACAGAGCAACTAAAAATCAGTGAACTACAGCTATGCATCAAGTGGAAACATCTGACAAGTTTGTTAGGCAAAAGAAGCCAGTCCAAAAGAAATACTGTATAATTCCATTTATTAAAAGTTAATTTGTCAATTATATCTTTTAATTTTTTAAGGATTTTATTTTTAAGTAATCTCCATACCCAATATGGAGCTTGAACTCACAACCCTAAGATCAAGAGGTGGCATGCTCTACCAACTGAGCCAGCCACCCAGGTGCCCTTCTATTTTGATTTTTTTTAAAGTTCAGAAACAAGCAAAACTTTATGCTCAGTTTTGCTATGAACCTAAAACTGCTTTTAAAAAATAACTGATCTCAGGGTTGTGAGTTTGAGCCCCACAGTGGATATAGAGATTACTTAAAAATAAAATCTTTTTTAAAAAATTAAGTTTAGGGACACCTGGGTGGCTCATTCGTTAGATGTCTACCTTCAGCTCAGGTCATGATCCCAGGGTCCTGAGATTGAGCCCCGCATCGGACTCCCTGCTTGGCAGGGAGCCTGCTTCTCCCACTCCCTCTGACTCCTGCTCCCCCTACTTGTGCTCACTCTCTGTCAAACTAATAAAATCTTAAAAAAAAAAAAATTCAGTTTATAAAAAAAAAAAGCTAAACTACTCTGGTATTAAAGTCAGGTAATAATAGCTTTGGGAAAGTGGGAGGAAATACTGATTGACAGGAATGCTAAAATGGGCTTCTGAGGTGTTAGCAGTGTTCTACTTCCTGACCAAAGTAATGGTCACGTGAATATGTTCACTTTGTGATAATTCAGTGAGGCATACACTTTTTTTTAAAGATTTTTATCTATTTATTTGACAGAGAGAGAGATAGTAAGAGAGAGAACACAAGCAAGGGGAGTGGGAGAGGGAGAATCAGGCTCCCCGCCAAGAAGGGAGCCAGATGTGGGGCTGAATCCCAGGACCCAGGATCATGACCTGTGAGCCAAAGGAAGATGCTTAACGACTGAGCCACCCAGGCGCCCCTCAGTGAGTCATACGCTTAAGATCTGTGTACTTCTCTGTACATACACTATAAATCAATTTTTTTAAATGTTTGATATACAAATAGCAAATCTTCCCTGACTTGGACTGTCTAAAACATTCCCCAAACTTAAAGAATCTTGCTTTGAATGTTAGTAAAAACAGGGCAGTATCTCCCCACTCCAGTAAGAACTTAACTTATTCTGCTTATCCTAGTTCAGACCTAACAGTCCTAAACTGGATTTATCTAAGAAAGGAGGGGGCGCCTGGGTGGCTCAGTGGGTTAAGCCTCTGCCTTTGGCTCAGGTCATGATCTCAGGGTCCTGGAATCGAGCCCCGCGTGTCGCGTCCGGCTCTCTGCTCAGCAAGGAGCCCGCTTCTCCCTCTCTCTCTGCCTGCCTCTCTGCCTACTTGTGATGTCTCTCTCTCTGTCAAATAAATAAGTAAAATCTTAAAAAAAAAAAAAAAGGACATTTTTGTTTTGTTTTTTAACTTTTATTTGCATTTATTATGCTGATTTACTCCTGGACCATAAATTTTTATTTCTTCAGGGGTATCTTTTTTCTTCTGTTCAACCTCCTCTTCTGCTTTAGTAACAACCTGCTCTTTTCAGTAAGAATCACCTCAGTGTGGCACGGAGAGTTCATGGTTGGGTAAGTTTGTTATCTAATCTTAAGGACTTTGTTCACCTGGATATGCTCAATGACCAGAGAGAATCTACATCTAAACCCTTAAGTTCAGCATCACTCTCTGCATTTTTAAGCATGTGCAGTAAAAATTCAGCACTTTTTTGGAACCACCAACCGTGTGTCCAGCCCCACTGTTTGGCCTGGGCACACCTGCCAACTCCATTCTAGCAACAGAATGGCACACAACGCTTCAGTAAAGTGACCCTTCAGGTACTTGGTGGCTTTTCAGATATGCATATCTTTGATGGCCCGGGCAGTTTCACCTGTGTACCTAAAGTGACTACAAAGATTTGAACCCCCTGATTTGCATGATTTTGTAGGGTTTTCTGGGTCAAGGGAATAGCAAACCATTTTCAGAGATCATCTCAGGCTGCTTACAGGAAGAAGAAGAAAGCAGATGTTTTAAAACCCATTTAGATTCTTTGGGCTCTTATCTACTATACAGATATGTATCATAAACAGGCAGAGAGAAGGCACTCAACAAATATTTACTAATGATTCAAAGCCCAAACTTTAAACAAATTTACATAGCAAAGTCTGAAATACATAGCACAGGCAAAACAGGGTAAAAACTCAGCTTATTGGCCTAAAAAGTACAACTTTCAGAAATCCCACTTTTACAAACCAAGAAATTACAGAATATACTGCTCTTTAGGAAGAGATCAATCCATGACAACAGCTATCCATGGCAGAGGAAACTGGTCCTTTCCCCTTTCACTCCTGCCTGGCTCAGACAAGGCACAACTTCCTGATGTCATAGCTAAGTGAAAAGAACGCAGCAGCAACTCTGCTTTTAAGGACAAGAACTAACTACTCAAACCATGATAGGATAGAAACTGAGCAGCAAGGAGTTAGCAAAGGCAGATGACAATGTTAGGGAAAAAATAAGGTGAAGAAAATACTTGATCATCTGTTCTTGTGCCTGAAAATTCTAAAATCATTACTCTTCTGGGTCACCTGGCTGGCTCAGTCGGTAGAGTACAACTCCTGATCTCAGGGATGTGAGTTTGAGCCCCAGGTTGGGTATAAAGATTACTTAAAAAACACATAAAATCTTAAAAAAGAAAGAAAGAAAGAAAGAAATTCATTACTATTCTGGCTTTCCACAGTGGCAGTAAACCAAAATCTGAGGTCTCCCCAGCCTAGAATTGACCTACAATCAATATGTGTCCTGAATGTCCATCAGAATTCACTTTCTTTAAGATTTTTTTTTTTTTTTTTTTTTTGAGAGAGAGAAAGAGAGAGCGCACAAGAGAGCACATGCTAGTGAGCACCAGCAGGGGATTGAGGGAGAGGGAGAGGGAGAAGCAGATTCCCCACTAAGCAGTGAGCCTGACCTGGGGCTTGATTCCCCCAGGACCCTGAGGTCATGACCTTAGCCAAAGGCAGAGGCTTAACCAACTGAGCCACCCAGGCACCCCCAGAATTCACTTTCTAGAGAGTTTCCCAGTAGTTTTTTTTTTTTTTAGTTAATTAGGTAACAAATAAATGATGATAAATATAAGTTTTTCTTTTTTTTTAAGATCTTATTTATTTATTTGAGAGAGAGAGAGGGGGGAAACAGGCTCCCTGCTGAGCAGAGAGCCCAATGAGGGGCTCGATCCCAAGACCCTGAGATCATGACCTGAGCAGAAGGCAGAAGCTTAACCCACTGAGCCACACAGGTGCCCCAATATAAGTTTTTCTAAGGGCAAGTCAATGTAAATGACTTGATATTATTCTCATCACTAGTGATATTGTTTAAAAGCACAAATAACTCATGTTCAGTATGGAAAATAATTTTGCAAAAAAAAGTTTGGAAATGTATTTTTTAAAGTTATTTAAATTCTAGTTATTTAAATTCTAGTGCAATATTAGTTTCAAGTATATAATATAGTAATTCAGTATTTCCATACATCACCCAGTGCTCATCACAATAAATCCAACTCCTTAACCCCATCACCTGTATTATCCATTCCCCTCACCCACCTTCATTCCGGTAACCATTTGTTCTGTATAGTTGGGAGTCTATTTCTTGGTTTGCCTCTTTTTCTTCCCCCACTTTCCTCATTTGTTTTGTTTCTTAAATTCTACATTTGAGTGAAATCATATGGTATTTGTCTTTCTCTGACTTATTTTGCTTAGCATAATACCCTCTAGCTCCATCCATGCTGTTGTAAATGCCAAGTTTTCACTCTTTTATGGCTGAGTAATAGTCTGTGTGTGTGCATGTGCACATACATATTACATATTTTTTAATATTTTATTTATTTATTCACGAGAAACAGAGAGAGAGAGAGCCAGAGGGAGAAGCAGGCTCCCCACTGAGCAGGGAGCCCCATATGTGACTTGATCCTATGAGGTCATGACTTGAGCCAAAAGCAGGCATTAACCATCTGAGCTACCCAGGCATCATCACACCGCATCTTCTTTATCCCCTCATCAACTGATGAACACTTGGGCTGTTTTCATAATTTGGTTATTGTAAATAATGCTGCTATGAACCCTGGGTACATGTATCAATATGAAAAATAATTTTTAGGGGCACCTGGGTGGCTCAGTGGGTTAAAGCCTCTGCCTTCGGCTCAGGTCATGATCCCAGGGTCCTAGAATCGAGGCCCGCATTGGGCTCTCTGCTCAGCAGGGAGCCTGCTTCCCCTTCTCTCTCTGCCTGCCTCTCTGCTTACTTGTGATCTCTGTCTGTCAAAATAAATAAATAAAATCTTTAAAAATAATAATAATTTTTAAATAATACAAAGATGATTTTTTAAAAAGAAGAGTTCAGGGGCGCCTGGGTGGCTGGCTCAGTGGGTTAAAGCCTCTGCCTTCAGCTCAGGTCATGATCTCAGAGTCATGGGATAGAGCCCCACATCGGGCTCTCTGCTCAGCGGGGAGACTGCTTCCCCCTCTCTCTCTGCCTGCCTCTCTGCCTACTTGTTGTGATCTGTCAAATAAATAAATAAAATCTTTAAAAAAAAGAAGAGTACATGGAAATCATAGGTCAAACTTACAAAAGCTGAGGTCTTTTGTCTTCTTGATAGGCATAAAATATTTCCTACTGGTAAGGACCTGCCTCTACAGATGATGCTTATCTGAAAGATGCTGAGGCATCTGATTTGCTAATAGGTCAGTTGAGTGTAATTATGCCAAGGAAACAGCAATGAGCAAACTACACCCAAAGTCCAGGTGGAAAGCTGATTAGAGATATCCAAACAAAATAAAACTATCCACAAGGATGTTCATGGTAGCATTGTTATAATAGCAAAATGAAAAAAAATATTACTGTTCATCAATATAAAACTGGCTAAATTATGTATGCTTATTAATGTGTACGGAATTACACATGGAATTCTCTGCAGCTACTGAAAAGAATGATTTAGGGGTGCCTAGGTGGCTCAGTCGGTTAAGCATCTGTCCTCAGCTCCAGTCAGGAAGTCGGAGTCCTGGGATTGAGCCCCACATGGGGCTCCCTGCTCAACAAGGAGTCTGCTTCTGCCCCTCCTTCTGCTCCCTCAACCCAGACTCATACCCCCTCTCTCCCAAATGAATAAATAAAATCTTAAAAATATATATATATTTACATATATATTTATATATATTTACATATATTATATATATATATATTTATACACACACATATACATATATATATAAAAAGACTCAATTCTCAAAATGCTTATAATTTGTTGGGAAAAACTACTGACAAATACCAAGACACCAAAAGTTAAAGAAAATCCTTTAATCAAGTTGCTCATGTGGTATTAGACCTTTTGGAAGCAAAAAGATATCAGTAGTATGAAGAAAATTGTGCCAAGTTTTTAAAGAAAGACTAAGTGAATTCTATGAAAAGGCGGTTTCTTAAAATTCATCAAGTCCAACCTCCCACTCAATGTCTTTTAGAACATTCTTACCACTAATTCAGTTTCTGCTTAAAATGTCCTTAAAAAAAAAAAATCCTAAGTAGTCCATTCCCTTTAAGAACAGCTCTAATTTAACGTTCTTCCTTACTTTAAACTAAAATCATTTCTTGGGGTGCCTGGGTTGCTCAGTCAAGAAGCACCTGCTTTTGGCTCAGGTCATGATCCCAGGGTCCTGGGATCCAGCCCCACATCAAGCCGCCAAATGAAGCCCGGGATCCTAAACGGGAAGCCTGCCTCTCCCTCTCCCACTGCCCCTGCTCCTGTTCCCTCTCTCGCTCGGTCTCTGTCAAGTAATAAATAAAAAATCTTAAAAAAAAAAAACAAAAACCTCAAAGTTTAAAAAAATATTTTTAAAAATCGGGGCACCTGGGTGGCTCAGTTGTTAATCGTCTGCCTTTGGGTCGGGTCATGATCCCGGGGTCCTGGGATCCCCCCACACACCTATGTGAGGCTCCCTGCTTGGCAGGAAGCCTGCTTCTCCCTCTCCCACTCCCCCTGCTTGTGTTCCCTCTCTCTCCATCTCTCTCTCTGTCAAACAAATAAATAAAATATTTAATAAATAAATAAATATCTTTTTTTTTTATTTAAATTCAATTAGCCAACATAGAGTACATCATTAGTTTCAGATGTAGAGTTTCTTATAATTTTCAATCACTGGTCAACTTGCCCCAGATCTGCCCTCTGGAATGAAGTTTTATTTTTGTTATTTAAGTAATCTCTACACCCAACTTGGGGCTCACACTCACAACCCCCAGGTCAAGAGTCGCATGCTTCATGGACTGACCCAGACAGACACCCCTGCAATGAAGTTTTTAAAAACAATTTTCAGCTATTATGATACTTAAATCATACCCTCTTAAATCATCTCAAAACTAAACCTCTCAATTCCTCAAATATTTTCTACACCCTTCATTATTCTAATGATTCTCCTCTGAAGAAATTCTACTTTCTCAATGTGCCTCTCAGAATCAAATACCCCAAATGAACACAAAATTCCAGATGGGATCTGACCACTGTCATTCTTTGTCTGGGTCACCATAAACCGTAAAAGAAAAGTTGCCCAGCAGTATACAGTTCATTGACAAATTAGTAGTACTGTTCAGCCCATAAGTAATTTATATTTAAAGGCATTTATAGTTTAAAAGTGTAAAGGAGAAAAATATCACTGAGGACAGGAACTCAGGAACTTTTCAACAACAACAAAAAAAAAGTAGACCGTACGCTGGGAAAGGAAGAATACATTTTTTTTTAAAGATTTTATTTATTTATTTGACAGACCGAGATTACAAGTAGGCAGAGAGGCAGGCAGGGAGAGAGAGGAGGAAGCAGGCTCTCCGCGGAGCAGAAAGCCCGATGTGGGGCTCAATCCCAGGACCCTGGGATCATGACCTGAGCCAAAAGCAGAGGCTTTAACCCACTGAGCCACCCAGGCGCCCCAAGAATACATTTTTGATAACCAGAAAATTCAAAAAGAATATTTCAGGGGGTAAAAATGCAGAACAGTGGTGCAGAAGCAGGAATGAGCAGAGTTAGTGCTATAGCTAAATATTTATATAAAGATAGGCAAGAATATAGGGCCAAAAAAGAGACCTTAACCCATAGGCAAAAAGACATGATTAAAGGGTTATACCAAGAAACTGACTTTTTTAAGATTTTATTTATTTTTGAGTGAGTGAGAGAGAGAGAGAGAAAGCATGTGATCATGAGTTGGGGGAGGGGCAGAGGGAGAAGTAGACTTCCCAAAGAGCAGGAAGCCCAATGCAGGACTCGATCCCACAACCCTGGGACCATGACCTGAGCTGAAGGGAGATGTTAAACCTACTGAACCACTCAGGTGCCCCTCTTCTAGTGATCTCCAATGATACTGTGCCTTTGGTAATTTTGTACTTTTCAGGAGAGATGTAGAGTTTCTTATCATTTTCAACCACTGGTCAACTTGTCCCAATTCTGTCTTCTGGAATGAAATTTTGTTTTTGTTTTTTAAGAATCTCTACACCCGGGATGCCTGGGTGGCTCAGTTGGTTGGACGACTGCCTTTGGCTCGGGTCATGATCCTGGAGTTCTGGGATCGAGTCCCGCATTGGGCTCCCAACTCCACGGGGAGTCTGCTTCTCCCTCTGACCTTCTCCTCGCTCATGCTCTCTCTCTCAAATAAATAAATAGAATCTTAAAAAAAAAAAAAAAAAAGAATCTCTACACCCAGGAGGAGCACCCGAAACTGACTTCTTTAGATGTCTGGAGATAATTAAATACCAGTTTGCCAATTTCTACACCAATTTCTACTACTGTTTGAACTTTGACTACAGGGGAAAAGTTTCTAATTCAATTCTACACCAAGATGACCTGATACTGAGTTCTGCAATATCATAACACAGGCTTCTTTCATAACATGAACATTCCTAACTGACAAAATATAATGCAAGAATATCATTTTAGAAAGATTTATTTTGATCCATTTCTGTAAGTTCTCCCAGAATGGATACTTTGGCATTTAATATGAATACTTCTATATGACATACCTGCTTGTTTCAGTAATTAATAATCTTCAGGATCTCCATTCAAAAGACAATGACCTGCTGGTCTCTAATCCCCCAGGTTCAAAAGAAGAGAGATTCCACTAATATAACGTGAAAACAGAAAGAAGGTTGCTAAATAGAATTTCTAGATAAGGAAAGTTGTCCAATATTAGAACTGCAGCAGCTCCTTCTCTGAAGTTATTTAAATGCAATTAAATTGGAATTTCTGGTTTAACAGAGTTGCTGCCTAAAGTCTTTCATAAGGACTAGCACTATTATACAGTACAGCAGAAGAGATTTAAACTGTCCAAGGGACATTGCAAAACCCAATCTCCCAAATCCTGCTACTCAACAGCAGGGATCTAAAGGAATAAATAGATTCCCAGCTGCTTAGAGAAAATGTCTTACTAAAAGCAGAGCAAAATTCTCATTAATGAAAAATCAACCATGAAGAAAAAAAATTGCCTCCTAATCCCTTGGAAATAGTCAAATCCATTTTGGGTTAATGGAGATTTAACAAAACAGTGGAAGAGAGCTGAGCAAAACAGTTCTCTTTGCCAGCAGCTGGGGGAAACACCCATCAGAGAAATCACAAATAACAATGCTTCTAATCCACAGAGCCAAAAGAAACATGAACTCTATCCAGTGAAGGGTACCAGGAAAAGGCTCTTGCAGATAAATTCTTTCTCTCATCATCAAGCCACCTTATCCTACATCTTGTTGAACACTGATAGGATAGGCTGTAACTTAAATTGTCCAAGATTAAATTCAATGGGTAATCCAAGCCCTGCTTTTTCTAATCAGATAATCTCTAAAATCACAGTACTCCCATGCATTTATTCAAAGCCAGTACTGAGCTCCTGTGTCAGGCACCAAAGAATACAAAAACCTTTAAGAAACAATCTCTACCCTCACAGAGCTTAATCCATGCACCTTGCCTCATCTTAACCCCCAAAGATCTTGCCTTAAAATATCTTCTTAGATGGGTCAAGCGTCCTCAGCGAAAAAGCAATAAAGGACCTTTGATTACTGTGATAGAAACTAATACATAAACATACATATAGGTCATACGACTTATGACCATACGACTTTTCTCTCCGAAAGGAGAGAAAACAACACACCTTTCCAAGTCGAATATTAGAATAACCTTATCCTACACTACAGAGAAGCAGGGAACCAGACAAGCAACAGAGGGTGCCAGCCAAGAAATACACTGGAAGAAGGGATGTGACAGCTGTACTACTACATCGCGTTTAAATAGCGCCTGCAGTTTCACGGTGCAGGGAAAAGGAAGGGAGACTGCCCACTGTTGACACCAACTATTCGCGGTTTCCTAGCTAGTCCACTCTCACTGGAAAAGAGCCCCAGTCACTGTTTAATAGGATCTGGGCCTGCCGGCCAACAACTCTGTCACATGGCCACGGAAATGGAGAGGTTAACGGTCCCTCACAGGAGAGTGAGGAAAAACAAGAAAGGGTGGCAAGAACCTCTTTAAATGTTTATAAATGTGTTAACATAATCGCCCCCCGAGGCACGAACGGGAAGTGAAGTTTAGAAAAGGTAGAAACCCCACGCCCACTGGAAGCGTGTGGGGACCCCTTGACGACCCCCGCCCCCTTTCCCCCCAGTCCACACACTCACCGCGTACACAGAGCAGTGACATGGCCGAGGCACCGGCGAGCCTCCACCGTACCCCAGGCGCGCCGCCGCACCCGGCCTCTCCCTCTTTCCTCTCAGCAGGTGCCGCGGCTGCTCCCGCTATCAGCCCCACAGGTCTGACCGCTCCTCATGGTCCCCGTGGCAGGCAGCGTCCCGCCGCTCTCTCGGACCCGCGTCAATTCTCACAGTCTGACTGGGCTCCCAATAGCTGTGAGTACGGGTGGGGAGGCAGGAGACTGGGCGCGGCCCCGCGACGCCATCGCTGGGAGGCAGGAGCTACCGGGACTACCCCCCTCCTTTCGCTCCACCGGGATCCTGGCGAGCGTCTGGAAGGACCCTACCCGTGGCGCTCCGCCTCCCAGCCAATCAACTCACGCCCAGTCCACCGACCCCACCTCCCATAAGCACGTAAGAGGCGGGGTTTCCTTCCTCTTTCCAAGGTGCAAGAATGAAGGCAGCTCCGCCCACTAATATGTGTGGAACAGAGAGGGCGGGGCTTCTCCTCACTAGGAGGAGGTAACTGAAACCCTCCGCTCCTCCTACCCAAGAAGATTTTTTTTCATTGAAGAATTTCCGTTCGACTTCTTACTCTATCGATTACAGCTGACGGAACCCCTACGGGTAATAATTTAGCAAGATCATACCATAAGACAAACATGTTTTAATTAGCAACTACAAAAAAAAAGTAAAATAACTGAGTGAGCATAAAGTAAAATGTTTGGAGACCAGTTCTTTTTTTTTCTTGCACGCCATTGTATCTCCAACGGCTGTAATAGTACCTGGTATATAGAAATGAGGCCGTAAATATTTACTGAGTGAAGGATAGAGGGACGATAAGTATTTTAAGCTAAGACTTCTCTAGTAGGATGACAAATGAGTATGTGAGGAAGTAAAAAAAAGACCAGAGCAGAAAACAGAAAGACACATAGTATAACGTACAGACCCAACACCCCTTCCACACCACAGTTCTAATCTAATTGGCGGGGTATAGCTCAGAAATCCTGTTTTAAAAGCTCCCAGGTGATTCTAATGTGATGCCAGGGCTGAGCACCATTAGAGGAGATGCTTTCTAAGACCTCATTAGGCCAACTAAGGTTTCAGCATTTGCAACTCTTGGCCCCATGGAATTCTGCCTGCAGTCCCAGGGAGGGTCTGTCAATCTAACAGGGTCTTTGCCCTCCAAAAGCAAACCTAGCTATCATATTATTTCTCTCGGTGGAATAGTTGCTATGAGAGAGTGACACTCCAAATGCAATAGCAAGCAGTAGCAAATGCAATGAAGAATACTTGATCCTTCCAGTGTTCATCCAAATTTGGAGCAATACCCCAAGGAAGATTTTGACCACAGCAAATGAGCCAGCCTTGTCAACAGAGATGCTGACCCTCAAAATAATGGGCAGGGACGCCTGGGTGGCTCAGTTGGTTGAGCTGCTGCCTTCAGCTCAGGTCATGATCCCAGCATCCTGGGATCGAGTCCCACATCGGGCTCCTTGCTCGGCAGGGAGCATGCTTCTCCCTCTGCCTTTGTCTGCCACTCTGTCTGCCTGTGCTCGCTCTCTCTCTCTCCCTCTCTCTCTGACAAATAAATAAATTAAAAAATAATAATAATAATGGGCATTCTCTGGACTGCTGGAGGTTGGGATACCTAGCTATCTAGCCCAGCTGTCCTTTATAAAATTGAGGAGAGCATAAACCTTGAAGCCAATCAGATCCACCTGGTATATTATCTTTTTTTTTAAGATTTTATTTATTTTTTTGACAGAGGGAGAGACCACAAGTAGGCAGAGAGGCAGGCAGAGAGAGATGGGGGGGGAGCAGGCTCCCTGCTGAGCAGAGAGCCCGATGTGGGACTCGATCCCAGGACCCTGAGATCATGACCTGAGCCGAAGGCAGAGGTTTAAACCACTGAGCCACCCAGGCGCCCTATTATCTATTTTTGTGCAATAAATTACTCCAAAACTTAGTGGCTTGAAACAACATTATCTCACAGTTTCTGTGGGTCAGGAATCTGAGTATGGCTTGATGGATCCTCTGGCTCAGGTTTTTTACAGACTGTTATCAAAGTGCCAGCTTGACTAAAAAAGCATCCACTTCTAAGCTCACTCATGTAATTGTGGACAGGACTCAATTCCCCCTTGGCTGTTGGCCTGTCTCACTCAGTTCCTTATCATGGGGCCTTTCCCACGTGGCTTTTTGCTTAAAGCATACAAGCGGAGAAGGCAAAAAGTCTTTTAGCAAAATGGAAGTCACATTATTTTTTAGCTTAATCACAGAAGTGACATCCCCTCTTTTTTGCTGTATTCTATGCAGCAGAAGCAAGTCACATTCAAGGGAAGGGGATTACACAAGGACATGAATACCACCAGAAACTGCCTCACTGGGACAACCATCATTGGGGAACCATCCTAGAAATCTGCCTACCACACCTGGATTTGAGTTCTAGCTCTAATACTTTGACCTTGGGCAAGCTACATTGCCTCAATTTCCCAAAGAATAATAATAGTAACTGCTTTATAAGATGGTTTTGATGTTTAAATGAGGAAATTCATTTAAATTACCTAGTACATACAAAAATGCCCAATACATGTTTGTTGTTACTTAGATTGTGGACATGAAGGTAGGAATGTGGCTGGGAAGTAAAAGGAAGGAAAGCAGAGCAAGGGCCACTGTCTAAAGTTTGATGTAAGCTCTGAGGAATCCCAGTTTCCCAGTTAAAAATTCAGAAAAGGGGCATCTGAGTGGCTCATTCAGTTAAGTGTATGCCTTCAGCTCAGTTCATGATCTCAGGGTCCTGGAATCAAGCCCTACACCAGGATCCCCACTCAGCAGGGAGTCTGCTTCTCTCTCTCTCCCTCTGCCTCTCCCCCTGCTCCTGCTTTCTGTCTCTGTCTCTGTCTCTGTCTCTCTCTCTCTCCTTTCAAATTAATAAAATCTTTTTTTAAAATGTTCAGAGGAAAAACTCAATGATGTCTTTGGCCCTCTAGGCACATGACGGGCACCAGTTATACTCATCAACAAGATAAATGTACCTTCAGGAGCAACTCAGACAGGAATAGAAAACCAGTCCTCCACACCGCACAGTCTTCATTAGTGTTTCCAGTACAGTACTTGAAAGTTCTTCAGCATTTGAATGGAATTTATACTTCAGGTTTAGTTGGCAGGTAGCTGAGAGCTAGGACTCTGAAATCCAGGAAATGAGAAGGCAGGGGGGAGGGATCAAGGAAAGTAAGTAGTGAAGAAAACCCAAGAATCTCAAGAGGTTCAGACTGAAATACCTAGGTTTGGCTCTGTTGCTGCCTTTTTTGGGAGCCCTTAGGCAAGAAAGAAGGGGTCCAGGTTAGAACCCTGATACAGGAGAACCATCTACCAACTTTATGACTATCTTTAAGTCATGCTCCAAGGCCATTAAAAGTTCACTCTTCCTGCAAGTTCCCTATCTCTTAGAAAATATCTCCCAATGCCTAATGAGAAATTTGATATAAATAACTAATTAACACATATTTATTAAGTATCTTTTAGATCAGTCGTAATGAGAGGATGCAAAAGCAAACAAAGCACAGTTACTATCCATAAAAAGTTTACAAGGTGTTGGGAAAGATCTGTGAAAGAGAGAAGAACTTAACTGGGGCAGTGAATATGGAACTGAGGGGTACGAGAAAGAACAATCCCTTTAACATATCTCAGTGTTAAGGAACTAATGTGATAGAACTTGGCACACAATGATTGTGAATACAGTGGAGAATAAGAATATCATTTCTTTAGTAGCAAACCACTGGAGGGAGAGAGAGTTTTAAAGTTGGGTTGACTGAAAGGATGATGCTACAATTTACTGATAGAGAGGAAACCAAGGTTTGGGGAGAAACGTTTCCTTTTGGACATATACACTAGGCTTGAGATTGTCATATGTACCCACTAGACAGATAATGTGGACTTGAACCCTGAGAAAGCAGTCCAGGCTAGAGATAGATCTTCCAATCAATAAAGATATAACTATTTTAATCCCCATTTTTTTAATAAAGAAAATGAAGCAAAACTAGAATCCAAACCCAACTGTATCTTTCACCAGAGCTCAGTTAGCCACACTGCTATATTGCCTCTTAAGAACTGGAGAAATCCAGCAGAAGCTATGGAGGAATCAAGATAGGCTTCACAAGAGAGAAGTAGCATGTGGAGGAGGTGGATCTCAATGTACGGACAGCACTGAACATGCACATATGGAAGAAAGGGTATTTCATATACAGAGAATAAGTTGCATGATCAAATCAAGAAATGGAAACACTGAACCTGTACAGGTATTTAAGAGTAAGTTGCAAAGAGTTTGAGAGCCCTGTGGTTGCTAGGAGACTACATAAACTCAAAAAGGAACAAAGGTCTTTTATAGAGAACACCTACTTTTAAGGAGTAGGAAAACAAGATGGAAAAGAAATAGCGAAAACAAGAAAATAACCAAACCACCTATAGGTGGTTTTATTGTATAATTGTTCCATTATAGATCTTATCTTCTTGAAAAATAATTGCATCTCTATCCTTTCTTTAGACACAGATCTCCTCAACAATAAAGGACCTGTTTTCTATATCTTTATCCCTAACACATAACACAACATCTGGTAATGATGCCCAAAAAGGACTTGTTGACTAATTGAATACACGAATAAATTAATGAATGAGAATGTTTTTAGACTTGGTTATTGTCAAAAATAAAACTGGACATTAGTCAAAGTGATTAGGACAGGGACACCTGGGTGGCTCAGTCAATTAAGCATCTGCCTTCAGCTCAGGTCATGATACCAGTGTCCTGGGATCAAGTCTCACATCAGGCTCCTTGCTCAGCAGGGACCCTGCTTCTCCCTCTGTTTGCCACTCCCCCTGCTTGCATTCTCTCTCTCTCTGACAGAAAATAAATAAAATATTTTTAAACCATGTTTTTTCTTTTAAAGAAAAAAGGGAACACAAGCAGAGGGAGTGGGAGAGGGAGAAGCAGGCTCCCCGCTGAGCTGGGAGCCTGATGCAGGGCTTGATCATAAGACCCTGGGATCATGACCTGAGCCAAGGCAGAGGCTTTAACCCACTAAGCCACCCAGGCGTCCCTTAAAGATTTTATTTTTAAGTAAACTCTGCACCCAACATGGGGCTCAAACTCATGACCCCAAGATCAAGAGTCATATGCTCTGGAACACCTGGGTGGCTCAGTTGGTTGGATGACTGCCTTCGGCTCAGGTCATGATCCTGGAGTCCCAGGATCGAGTCCCACATCGGGCTCCCAGCTCCACGGGGAGTTTGCTTCTCCCTCTGACCTTCTCCTCGCTCATGCTCTCTCTCACTGCCTCTCTCTCAAATAAATAAATAAAAATCTTAAAAAAAAAAAAAAAAAGAGTCATATGCTCCACTGACTGATCCAGCCAGGTGCCCTTAGCCCGGCATATTTGGAACTCAGTAAATACTGCCAAATGAATAAAATTCCACTGTGGGAATATATTCCATGAAAATAATTCAAATAAATGGGGGGAAAGCTGTGCAAAAAGATATTTGTACAGGGTTATCTAAGTAGTGAGATCTGAAAATCAGAATGCCAAATAATTCAATGAATTCCTATAAATTAGTTTAGTCATTCCTATCAAATATTTACTTAATATCTGTTTATGAGTAACTTTGTAATCCTATACAAATGGATAAATATCAGAGAAAGAGACCTTACAAGAGATGTAAGTGTTGATGCATTCAAGAAAATTTTATTGAGGGGTGCTTGGGTGGTTCAGTGGGTTAAGCCTCTGCCTTCGGCTCAGGTCATGATCTCAGGGTCCTGGAATTGAGCCCCACATCGGGATCTTTGCTCGGTGGGGAGTCGCTTCCCTCTCTCTCTGCCTGCTCTGCCTACTTGGGATCTCTCTCTGTCAAATAAATAAATAAATAAATAAAATCTTTGAAAAGAAAAGAAACATTTATTGAGCATCTACCACGTACTACATATCATGCTACAGACACAAAGAGGAATAAGACATTTCTTCAAAGAATGCACAGTATGGGGATAGACAGACCATGAAAAGTGCTATGATCATGGTTAGAAGGAAGAAGTGGGTTGTTTGCATACACACCTGGAGGTTTCAGAATTATTTGAATATTTAATAAGTGTGGGGGGTATGGTTAACTTAGCAAATATATAACCTTCATGAAGGAAGGGACGTGTGTTTCTCACTATTGGAAAAAATTATCCAAAACTTGCAAACAAGCAAAAGAAATTGCTGGGTGTTCTTGCAGTTTTAGTACCGCGCACTGTCTAGAGCAGAGAACAGCAAACTTCTTCTGTAAAGGGCCATTTAGTAAATACTTAGGTTTTAGGCCAAAAAAAGCAAAATTGAGGCTGTTGTACAGGTACTTGTATAACAAGAGAAAAAACAAATTTCCACAACTTTTTAAATAGTAACATTCAAAATAAACCAATAATAACTGAATACAAGTTTTTGGTACAATAGGTCTACTAATGAGAAGGATGAAATCCTTTGGAGGAGTATACATTTTGCTTAGTTGGGGTTCAAGTATTATTAGAATCAACTGCAACAGGTATTCTAACAAATCCAATGTACATTCATCCATGACTACAGAAGCACTATTTGCTATAGCAAGAAGGTAGAAATGACAGAAATGTCCATCAATGCATGAATGGATAAATAAAACATTTGGTATATCTGTTAAAAAAAAAAGAATCAGCTGCAAATGTTCAAGTACTAATGTTGATCTGTAATGAGATCTTATGAATCTCATCTGTCTTTTCTCACAGATAACTACTGTTAAATACTGCTATCAGTACATGAACATGTGATTCAACCGAGCATTTTCATTGCTTGGAAAGCATTTATAGAATTCTACTAGATTCTCCTCTTGACGTTTGCTTAATTTTCTAAACGAAGTTTTTATTTATTTTTAAAGTAATTGCAGGACAAAAAAATTAAAAAATGAAGTAATTGCAGGTTGCCAGGTGATTCAGTGGGTCTTCAGCACAGGTGATGGCCCAGGATCCTGGAACTGAGTCCCTGCTCAGCAGAGACTGCTTCTCTCCCTCTTCCTCTGTCTGCTGCTCCCCCTGCTTGTGCTCGCTCTCTCTCTCTGTCAAATAAATAAATATATTTAAAATATAAAATATAAATATGGGACGCCTGGGTGGCTCAGTTGGTTAAGCAGCTGCCTTCGGCTCAGGTCATGATCCCAGCGTCCTGGGATCAAGTCCCACATCGGGCTCCTTGCTCGGCAGGGAGCCTGCTTCTCCCTCTGCCTCTGCCTG
>PISX010012835.1:0-59218 GCA_004024625.1 Mellivora capensis
CCTGTTGGTCACTTTTTCTCTACACCCCATTCAAATTTTGTAAGAAGAGGGAAGAGCTGATGGGTCTCTGAGCCCCTCTCCAGCCCCAGTCACCCTGAGCTCTCCCACAGGGAGCACTCCAAGCCGCCCCTACTGACTTGGGGTACCACAGAGAAGCTCCCCACTGCCTTCCTCAGAATGGGCTTGTGAGCAGGGCACATTGGAGATATTATCAGTTCCTCCCCGGTCTACTTTACTATCCCAGCTTGCCACGTATCAGGGTCTTGGGTTCTTTTTTTTTTTTTTTTTTTTTTTTTTAAGATTCATTTATTTATTTTAGAAGAGGAGGCAGACGGAGAGAGAGAATCTCAAGCATCCCCCACCAAGTGTGGAGCCTGACGCAGGGCTTGAACCCACGACCCCAAATTCATAACCCGAGCTGAAATCAAGAGTCAGACGTTCAACCAACTGAGCCATCCAGGTGCCCCGGGGATTTGGGTTCTGACGCACATGGGTAGGGGGTGTGTGTGGAAGGAAGGAGGTGTGTGTTGGGGGTGAGGAACAGGTAGAAACCACTTACCATTTTATTCTTTTGCTTTTATGAATTCGATCGCTTCACATAAGCTAGACTCTTCATAGAGTGTTGTGGAAAACTTGGCCCAACCTCTAATTAAATAATTTATCCCACTAAAACCTTGCCCAGTTGAGCAGTTGTAAAGTTTGAGGAAGAACGTATTTCAAAAGCAAAACAGTATAATCTGGGAAAGAAAATGTTAAGCTCTAGTGGCACTTTGGGGGAGGGAAAAGCAGAGCCATAGACACTTGGTAGATGGCCCCCGTCATCTTCCTCCTCCCACCTGGCTCCTGAAATTAGGTCCTTCATTATTAGAACTGCTTTATTTCATCTGCAAGGAATACCAGTTATCCCCTTCCTTAAATTCTGTGGCCAGGGTGGGAAAAAATGAAATCACTGTAAAAATACTTAAGTTGTGAAGCACATGATTGGTTTTCAAGAATTGGCCATAAAAACCTGAGGCTGAGCCGGGCTTGGTGGAGAAGCTGGAGAGTGGGTGCCCTCCCCCCACCACCCCCGCCTGAGCATCCCTCGAGCCCAGAGCACCTGCCCCTGCCGCGTTCCCCCGCCCCCCAGCAACGTGTCAGCCTCCTGGGGGTGAGCTAGAAGAACAGTGAATTTGCACTGACCTTCTGTTCTTTGTGGTCTGCGGCTCTCACCAATAGTCTTTGTGGCCATTACTCGCTAAAACTAAAGATGGAAGAAAACATGAAAAAGCAAAAAACAAACAAACAAACTAGGTGCGTTATTGAAACAAAGTCTAGGTCAGTGTTGATTTGGCATAAAGGCGTACAGACGCCACCAGTGCGGTGTCACGTGTTTCTCCCCTGCCTGGTAGGGAAAGGGAGGAGCTCTGAATTTTGCGGGGCTGGGGCCAAGGAGAGCAAAGGCTCAAAGGCTGCAGGAAGAATGATCCCACGACCTCTCTTTCTGCTGTACCAAAGTCAGAGCCCCCACACCCCACGTCTGTGCTGTACTCCAACCCACCAGCCTACAGGACCATGCCTGTACCCCCACTCACCGCCCAGGCTGTTTCCCCTATCAGACCGAGGACAGGTTCCTGTTCATTCTCTCTGCTGGCTGGTCCCAGCCGCACCTCCTGGGGAAAGCCATGTCCCACCTGGGATGTCCCTGGCGTCATAGCACCGGCACACACAGCACACACCGCACATACCACCTCTCAATGAGCAGAGAAGGTACCAATGCCTAATGCCTCATGGTCTGTATAGCAATGACCCCCAAACAATACCAGACCCAATTCTATGGTTGACGGGAGAGGGATTTTAGAAGAGAGGTCATCTCTCCCCTGGACCAACCCCGACTCTCTTGTCCATTTCAATAGAGCAAAAGGAGTGAGAATAATTGAGGGGGTCCCCCAGGGTAGTGGTGAGAAAACAGTACAGAAGATCCTAAGGATGAAAGGAATTCGACAGAGTCAAGGCTGACTAGGGAGGCCGACTGCCATTAACTCCCCGGGCCTCAGTCTGCTCATTAGCAGAATGGGAGAGGGCAATAGAAGCTAACACTTGATCCCAATTTTCTGGCTCTGTGATTGGCTCCCCGTAGTACCTGCTCCCCCAACAGCTCATTACAGCTTTGTAGGGCATGTGGGGAAGCCCAGAGGCAGAAGCAGGCCAGGGAAGTGCCTTCCCGGTGAGAGGTCACCAAACACTCTGTCATGAAAGGGTTCCCTCTAGCCCCACTGGGTAAAGTGAGGCACAAGCAGGGTGCCGGCATTTTAGGGAGTGTTCGCATTCTCGTGGGTTCCACCCTGGGCCTTCAGGAATATGTCATGTAGAATATGTCTTCTGTAGAATATGTCATGGTTCAGCCGGCTCCGGGATGAAAGGGGCGAGCCTGTCAAAGTTGCAATTTTCCCTTAAAAGTTGCCACCTGGGATCCAGACGCGGTCTGCCGTGCCCACCCGGCACGGGCTGCCCACGCAGCGGTCCAGCTACCCTGTTTGACAGACATGGTCTGTCTTTCCAGCGTCTTCCGACTTAAAAAGAGATAAAAGAAACCCTGATAAAAATGAACATCAATGGATTCTCTTGAAGAGCGAGCAAATACGCTTAAAGCATTAACACATTGGATCTAAGAGTAGTTCCAAGTTATAATCGCCTGAAGAATTTTATGGGGTAGAAGAAGAAAGTTCCAGGACATGGAAATAGGCCGGAGCAGTGGGGAAGGCTTCCTGGTTTGGGCCAAGTCTCCTCGGCGAAGCAGCTGGGATCGTTGAGGACGCCCGTAAGATCAGGAAGATTGGTTACCCTCTGGAGAGAACGCCGGAGATATAAATGGTTCTGTGGTCACATCTGTGAGATCTTTGCCCTAAACACAGAAAGGAAAATTCCTTTTGGATGGATGAGCCGTACAGCATATCATGTGGTGGAAGCTGTATTTTCTGATGTGAAATTGGGGGTGGGGCTTGTGAAACCGCTCGGATGGGGTCCACACCTTTAATTAATGCTTATATGTCTCTCGCGAGGACCCCGTAGGGAACCTCAAACAGCATTATTCATGCTCATTTTGCATTTGGAAACCTGAGGAGCACATGGGGCTTATCTTGGACCACGCATAGGTGACCATCTGTGTGGCTTTGCCAGGGACAGTCGTGGTTTCTGCATTTTGTCCTGTTGCGATCATGAATAGTGTCCCCTTTCCCTGCCACAAGTGCTCTGGTTTATATTTAAGTATAAGGTCACCCTAGCCAGCTGACACGCTGCTGGCAAGAGCGGGATGGGCCAGCCTACATTTCATTCACGGCCAGATCGTCCTTTTAAGCAAATGTTTTCCCATTTGTCAGAAGTCTTACTTCTGAACTCCAGGGTGACACACAGCAGTGTTCCCGTAGGAAAGGCCATGTGTAAGAACACATCAAGGCACGGGGGCTCTGGCTGAAACATTTTTGGTTTGTTTTTCACCCGATTTTGCATCTTTTTACGTTCAGTTACCAGTCTTTGAAAGTACATGTTATGACTTCCGCAAGCACTTCTTTCATGTCCTGATGTCTGATCAGGGTAGGCTCTCTTGTTCTTTTTTTTTTTTTTTTTAAGATTTTATTTATTTATTTGACAAAGATCACAAGCAGGCAGAGAGAGGAGGAAACAGGCTCCCTGCTGAGCAGAGAGCCTGACGCGGGGGCTTGATCCCAGGGTCCTGGGATTGAGCCCCACATCGGGCTCTCTGCTCAGCAGGGAGCCTGCTTCCCTTCCTCTCTCTGTGCCTGCCTCTTTGTCTACTTGTGATGTCTGTCTGCCAAATAGATAAATAAAATTTAAAAAAGTAAAAATAAAAAAAAAATTAAAAAGAATTTGAAACCCACCAACACTGGCTTCTAGCAATTCCTCTGTTGAAGAACTTGCATCAAGGACGTTGACATGCTTTTCGCAGCCCTGTAATTAAATAGGCCTGCTAAGAAGTCACAGGCAATAGTTTGTGATCCTTGGGAGGAGTGCCCGTCGTGGCGACTGTCTAAGTTGCGCTAGCAAAACCAGTAGCGGCCCAGTTCTGTAGCAGGTTAGCTCTGCCTGCAAAATCACCATTTGCCCCCTTACCTCCATCACTTGTCTTTCCTTTGAAATGACACTTTTTTTGTGTGTTGGCCCACTTTGAGGCATGAATTGCCAACATATGGAGCCATTAACCAAGAAATAGTCTTGTATCTTTGCTGGTTAACAGAAATGGAGTTGAAAATTTAGCCCCCTGGTATCATTATTGTAGCTCTCCGTATGACTGCAGGAAAATCACATTTCAAGTTCCTCCCGCTTTCCTTCTGCCTTTCACAGCAAATTTCAAAGTACGGCAGTAGGCAGATTGATTTGTAATAGCAATTTTTAAACCTAGAAATTAAATTAAACCTAAAAGCACGGTGTGTTTCCAGTTCAAAGAGGGTTTCTTCCAGAAAGAACATTTCCACAGTAACAGCAATGAGAATCATAGTATTTTTCATGAAGATCTGAGTTACTGAGCTTATGGGGATTGTAGAAAACAGTGTTTTCTAGAGACCCCTCTCAGAGAACCTGACAATCAGGTCCTAGTAAGGTCTGCGTGCTCTGGAGAGAGGTGTGTAGAATAAGTCAGTGCCAAGGCATCAATACAGTACTTTCTCGAATTGTTTGCAGTTCCTGTTCTCAAGGAGAAGGAACAAAGGGCCAGTAACTAGTCTGGTAGAAGCTTTCCCCCATAGAATGGTCAGAAAGTTTAACTATTCAAGAGAACGTGATTTACTGTAAATATGTGTCTAGACGGTTGTGGTCCTTAATGATTTATGTTAATTATCTTTCCTGGTAATGCCTTTTTCTTTTGTGCATTCCACAAGGAGTTTTGCTTGGGAGGAATATGTACACCGCCTGCCGGAGGCCTTGCCTGTGGGGGAGGGGAGGGTCCCAGCAGCTCCAACACATGGTGGGCAGAGGGGCTTCCTTGGGCCGCCTGGAAACTAAAGAGTTTAGAACTGGTGGGAGAGCTGCCCCTCTTTTACCCATTTGGGGATCAACAGGGCCCTGCCCTCACATTTTCCAAACAGCCCCAGGAAAGCAAAATCTATGTAATAAAATGGATTTTTTCCCCCTGCCTGGATTGAAAGCCTTCCCAGCAGGCTGGATGCTGTTGGTTGTTGTGGACTGCTGTTGAAAGGACGCTGTTGTTTCCTTCCTCCTGGGGGTTTCCCCAAGATACTGTGTCAAGTGGCAGGTGGGAGCTGTTAGGAATACGTTCTACTGGCACCAAAGCAAGTTCGGTTCGCTTCAGAGCCCAGGGATCTCTGGTGTAGACATGTGCTCTGGCTGCAATGTGTCTCTTCCTCTCTCCCCCACCCCCTTCCCTCCACCCCAGTCATTTCTGGCATTAATAATTTGAAGGCAAATACACAACAGCTACACAAGGATCAGGATAATCTGGGCCTGGGGGCCTGAACACGGATCCCTCCTTCCTGAACGTTTTGTATCTGAGAAAATAGTAAGGTTGAAACAAGATTCATCTGGTGTTTGCCTGCGGGGAACCAGTACAGAAACTGTGTAAGATTAGTTCCTCCTTAAAGCAAGATTACCCTGTAATTCTGTTACAAAGTCGCGGAGACCTTGAACTCTTGTCAACTCAACTGCTGTATTCACGCTGCTTTAACTTTCTAGAGGATTCACCACCTCTTGGATTTCAAGAAAAATCCCGAGGAGTTTCGAGGTTTCTTCTTCCCTTCCTGACGTGAGTTTGGCTCCCTCTCTGACATGGCCATTTTCCTTTTGGCCTGTATCCTTTGTCCCTTAAGGGCTTCCACGTCTTTTTGCCCTAAATGCCCAAAATGCCCTAAATGGCCTAAATGGCCCCCACACTGCCAAAACACACAGGTGACTCAAGGTCAGAATCTGGAGGACAGGCCAGCCATTGTTCTGGTGGCTTCTTGAGCTAAATTAATCTAAAACCTTGTCCGAGTGGTCTGTTAAACTGGGTCAAGGTATGGTCAGCAGGCTAACCATTGTTCTTTTTTTCCCTTCAAGTGATGGGGCCACTGCAAATGAAAAGATCACACTCCTACCAGTGATTGTGTGGCTGTTAGGTGGCCGGAGTAGCACACCTAATGTTGCTTAAAGTATTTTCCCATCCTGTGTGTGTGTGTGTGTACGTCATTGTGCCTCCTATTTGCACTTTCTGGGAAATTTGCCAGTTTTTCAAGGACTGCGTAGAGAACAAAATAAATATTTGTAGATAGTTTAAAAGGAGACTGGGTGTGTTGGATGCCACTCTGCCTATCCAAAGAAAAGCAATTTTATTGCCTTTCGGATATTTTAAAGTAATTAACTTGAGAACCCCAGAAGGTTGATTTTACTAGTTTACTTTTCAGAGTTGTGACTACGGGTGTGTGTGTGTGTGTGTGTGTGTGTGTTGGGGGACAGGGCCGCAGTCACAGCCTAGGCAAATGAGCACAAACCCTTTAAAGTTCAGCTGAAGTGACTGAAATTGTGCGAAAAGTAAACCAACTCCCTGTATGTGTTAATCAGGTTCTAAAGTTAGTGCCGGAAAGTGTTTACTTAACAACATTCAGCATACACGCTTTGTTTTCTTTCTTTCTTTTTTTTTTTTTTTTTTTAAGGGATTTCACCGAAATTTGGGATGTTCAGCAGTTGGCTGTTTAGTAATACGTAAATCAGCCTCCTTGGGAGGCTCATTCTGTGTCTGAGATTAAAGCAACCGGAGACCGGGCATTCAGCGCCTGCCGCTGATCCGGTGTGAAATGCTTTCCTTCCCGGGGCTGCGGAATCTGGGCGGTCTGCAGCGGTGCAAGCAGGCGGTCTGGGTCCGGCGTCGGGGAGCCCATCACCTGTTGAGGCCTCCGGCGCGCGCGGCGCAGGGCGGGCCCGGGGCAGGGGCAGCGGCGGCGGGCGGCTCGGAGAGCGCAGCCTCCCCCCTCCTTCCTCCCGGACCGTCCGGCTGGCGGGTGGACGCGGGGACGCAGGCACGGAGGGACGGGGGCGGCCCGACGCTGGAATGCAGCTTTCTCGGGCGAGAGAGACTTTGCACCGGAGTGGAGAATAGTTCGGGGTGGGGTTTCGCACGGTCCCCTCCCCGCCCCCCGCCCCGGGCCCCCTTCCAGGCGCTTTCTGGGAGCTTTCAGAACTGCGCTCAGAAGTTGAAAGAGCGGCGAGCAGCTTGTGCCGCGGGCGGAGGGACAATGGAAGAAAATGAAAGCCCGAAATGCGAGCCGTGCCTTCCTCACTCGGCAGACGGCGGACAGAAGCAGGGTAAGTAACAGACTCATTCAAAGATGGAGTTACGGTTCCGCGCGCTCCTCGCCGCTGGCTGCTCTTTACCACCCGGGACGCGGCGCATGGCGGGGAGAGCGCGCGTTTCTCGGGGTGACGTGCGTTTTGGAAAGTGCGTGGAGAGCTGTGATTTCTTGGGTCCGACTTCGGCTCTGGCAGGCTTTCCTTAAACAGCCAGAGAAGTGGCGTGGGGATGCCGCGTTGGTAGCACAGTGAGCAGTCAGTATGTGTTGTATCTCTAGGCGGTGACAAAATATATCGCTAAAAGCAGCTTTTTCATCCTCGCTGCTCCCAGCCGTGGGAGAAAGGAGCTGTTTCTGGGCAGCTATCTCTGGGAAGGCAGCCTTTCCATTCATTGATTGGGGGAATCCCACGAGGCACAGGCATGCTGGTTGCAAGTTTTGCAGAATTTGAGAGTTAAATTACAGAGTTTAGGGATGTTTTATTTTGCAGATGGGAACAGCAGGGGAGCACGGGTCCATCCGGATGATAGATGGGGGCTGTGCAGAACCTTTTGCATGCTTTAATTCAAAAGTTGGGAATTGTTAGACAATTTGGGTAGATTTTCTCCAGGCAGTTTTCCTTTAATTGTGTTTGTGATAGACTTGTCTTTTCCGTAGGGAATTTCCAGGAGCTTATGTTGTTCCGAAGAAATTTCACAGTGGGGTTGGGTGGAGAAGGGACTCCTCTGCCCTCCAGTCAGTGACGTCTATGATGCCAGAGCCTATCATATGGTATCATATAGGCAGCTTGTTCAGAAATCCGCACAAGCCCGAAACTATCCCCGCCCACCCTACCCGAGGTTCATCCAGGGGCCAGTTAGGAACTAAGAGAAGCGCTTTGCGGGGCTGCCGTGTTCTGCGTGGGAGTAGGGATTATGCACAGGGGAAAAGGTGTGTGTGTTTTAAAAAGGCAAAAGGGAAGTAACAAATGACTCATCCGCACTGAAAATGCAAAACTAAGCTAGACTGAAGAAAATGGAATTACAAGACACAGACCCCCCCCCCCCCCCCCCCTAACCCTCCCATCCTCCCATCCCCCCTTACTCCTGCGGGTGAAACTCAGGAAACTTTAAGCTTAGTAAACCCGAGAAAATCCCCCATTTTACAGTCGTCAGTCTAGGTATCTGTGTTTGTGCTTCTAAAACAGAGCACTCTTCCTGGAGGGCGCCTGGTCGGTGGGGTCCGGTGGGAGATAAGGCTCCTTTCCCTCCCTTAACTGATAGGACAGGATCCTACCGCAGAGACTGAGTCTTCCGGCCTCTGTTAAAATGAATGACACAGAATCTAGAGGGGCAATTAGAATGGGACCAATTTTAGAAATAACTTTCAAACCACGGCAATTCAAAGATGCTTCAGAAGCTGGAGATGGTTGGGCTGAGGGAGTGTGATCACTTTATTTACTTACTCATTCATTCAGTGAATATTGAGCATCTGTTATGTAGTAGTTACTGTTTTAGCTGCTGGGGACCCAGCCGTGAACAAAGTAGTTGGAAAGTACTTGCTTTCATTGAACTTATGTTCTAAGAGCCAAGTTTGGAGGAAAGGGGGTAGGCAAGAGAGAGAGAGAGAGAGAGAGAGAGAGAATGAACAGATAAATGAAATATATAGCATGTTAGATGGCAGCGTTGCCAGATTTAGCAAATAAAAACACAGGATGCCCAGTTAAATTTGAATTTCAGATAAACAATGAATATTTTTTTTGTATAAGTATATCCCATGCAATATTTGGAACATACTTATGCTAAAATTATTCCTTGTGTACCTGAAATTCAGTTTTAACTGGGCATTTCATATTTTATCCAGCAACTCTATTAAATGGAAATCAGACAATAAGGAACCATAGGCAGGAAAAGAAAACAGGGAGTATGGAGAGAGGGTTGTCAGGGAGAGCCTCACTGGTGTGTGTTTGAATAAACATCTGAAAGAGGCTAGGGAGGGCAAGAACTTGTTCGAAGAACAGCAGGGACATGGGAGAAAGATGGGAGGAAAGAGGTTAAGAGGTAATCCCAGGCCAGATAACACAGGGCTATGAGATGATGCCAGAGATTTGAGCTTTTTTTTTTTTTTTTCAAAAGAGGTAGGGAGCTGCTGGCAGGTCTGACTTGTCATATATAAGGGATATTGGGTCCTGCACTGACAATAACCCAAGTGGGGGCAGGGAAGGCCAGGGAGACCATCTCGGAGGCTTCTACAGTAAGCCATACAGAAGCTTGGGCCAGCGGGGGTAGTAGGACAGGTGGTGATAAGAAGACAGGCTCTAGATGTATACTGAAAGTAAAGCCAAAAGAATTTGCAGAGGGATTGGATGTAAGATACAAGAGAAAAGGAGGAGTCCAAGATGATTTCAGAAATGTCTGTCCGCCTGGCTGGAGGGATGGAGTTGCCAGTTACATAAATAGGAAAGAAAGCATTTGAGTGCAGCCGAGGAGAGGAAAGGGTGTTTCTGGCTTGGAAATGGAGGAGACCAGGAAGTCCTTTGGATAGGTGAGGATGGAGATGTTTATCCCACATCTAGATGTCTGGGATGCTGATTGCTGCGTGGATATTCTCCACTGGAATTGAGGAGAAAGGTCTGGGGCCTGTGGCGGATCTGCTGGGATTGGGTCTGTGTGTACAGGTCCCAGTGCGCTCTAGGGCACTTGAGCATTTAGAGGTCAGGAAGGTCGGGGGGCGGGGGGCGGCTGGAGAGATTGTAAGGGTGAGAAGTACTCAGGTTAGATGGGCCGGGTCCCACATCTGAGTTCTGTAAAGGAGGACGGCTTCTGCTCCAGGTCTTCAGTCAGCACGACGACCGACCCGATGACCATACGGGGAGGCCAGGCCTCTGCTCACATCACCTGTGATACCCCCTGCCCGCTCCTAGCCACTCCTAGCCACTCCTGATGGTATTTGTTTCTGTATCTGTTTCACTGAATTACAGCGCGGAATTCCGGGGCCGACCAGGTCTTCTTCATCCTTAACATTCCCTCTACCCAACACACCAGCCATGTAGAAAGCACTCAATAAATATTTCTTGAACAAAAGGCTAATGATCCCATCCCAGGGCTTGGAGTTTACCAGTCAGTCGGCTGTAGGTAAGGATCCCGTGGACGAGCGTGTAACTTACTATCTAGACCGAGACACTTTTGAAAGTGAAACAGCACCCTATAAATAATTTTGCTGGGATGGCAGTTGTAACGCACAACTGTTTAGTCAAACCAGGGCATACGGTGGCCTCAGGAATAGCTCTCATCAATGAGGCTTCCATGGCTGGATAAGCAGCCTGCTTAGGTCGACAGCAGTGTGAGTCTGTACTTCAAGGTGCACCGCGCCGAGCAGGCACTCGGTAGTTATTGGCCGAATTGCCGTCTAAAAATCTGACGCTCCCTTTGAAGGCCATGGGGTCCTCAGTGCTATTCTGGGACGTTCCCTGGGATGTGTCAGCCCCCAGCAGCCCCGAGGTGTCTGCTTTTCCTCCAGCCCCTAAGCTCTTGAAACCCCAGGGCAGGTGAAGTGTTACCGTCCACCTGCTTGCCTCCCCCAACCCCTGATTCACCAGTGTTTCAAGATAGCGTTTGCTTTGGGGGGTGGTAATCAGTTTGCAATATATAAGTGCATCAAAGCAGCACACTGTAGACCTTAAACTTGCAAAAAAAAAAAACAAACCAGCATTGGCAGTCCCCACTGCCAATCAGGGAGTCCCCGATACTCAAGTCTTTGCTCAGAACTCTAAAACTGCCCCATCGCTCTTTGCCCCTTACCTGTTTTATCCTTCCAAGCACTTATTACATATTATTTGTTCATTGTCTGCATCCCCGTTTGTAATGTGGATCCGCTGTGAGGCAAGGGGATTACCTCTGTCTTGCTCACAACTTCACTGCGTTTCCTAAGTCCTCTTAGCGTACAGAGCAGACATTCAAGACGTATTTTCAAGAATGAATGTATGAATGAATGAATGAATCATCCGCCCAACAGTTGAGATGAGAGTAGTTTTCTGGGGAGCAGAGGGACTGTTCCTCTTTTGTCTGAAAATCCATACCAGAAACCTTCTCTGTCACTTACTTAATTTTTCAGGATTTTTAGGTGAATAATTATCACGGTCTGACTTCAGCTGCAGTTTCTGTACCAATTCGTGTACGGGGGTGATCTGTGGGATGGTAACAAGAGAACTGGCCAACCGAGGAACCCTGTGGCCCCCCAGCAGAATATGTGATCTGTATTAGTCAGGAGGCTAATTATAACAACCCTGAAATCTGTGTGGTTTAGTCAATGTTAATTTTTTGAACACAATGGAATGCGGACATTCCTGGCCAGGTGGATCTCCTGGGCGCCCAGCTTTAGGCTGACTCTGGGACCCTTCCCCAAGGCTTTGGCATTTTCCACTGGAGCCATTGAATTCAACTAGCCAAAGAAGAAAGAGAACGAGCAAGGACGATTCTTCAGGAAGCCTGGGGGCGGGGACTAAAGGTGTCTCATCTCACTTGCATTGACTGGAGGAATTATTAGTCCAAGACCCCCGCTAGATGAAGGGTCCTGGAAAATGCAGTCTTTCCGTGTGTGTGCAGCAGGAGGACACTGTGGTGTGAAGACACAGATGGACAGGATACTGTCGCTGTCACGGGGTCGGGATAGACAACCAGACAAAACGGCAGTTTCTCACAATGTTTCTATGGCCAGAGAGGAACATGGCACAGTTTTAGAGATGGCTAACCAGGAGCCATTGTAAAGAAGTGAGGGGTTCCTTCTCAGAGACGCCGTGGCTTACCTAGTCTTCGCTCAGGAATAAAAATCCCAGGGAAGTGTGGCTGCTGGCTCTCGGGGAGAAAGTGGGCGTGGAATGTCCCAGTGATGCAAGGGCCCCCGCTGTAAGTCAGCAGACCTGGCTGAAGCCACCTGAGCTGTGGCCCAGGGGCCCCGTGGTCTCTGGCCCACCGGATAACTTGCTGCATCTCCGCCAGGAAGCCCTTTGAAACTCTCAGGCGCTTCTGCCCTCCTCACCCCTACTTCTGCTCCAGGGAAGGTTGGAGGGGCTGTTCTCTGCTCCAGGCTCCCGTTGTGCTCTCTGCCCTGCTCCCAGCAGCTACAAAGGACTAGCCCTGGGCTGGGCAGAGGCTGGGAGCGGCAGGAAGGGGAAGCTGAAAGCGAGTCTTCATGCTCCAGCCCCGTTCTTTGTTTGACACGGATTCCCAGAATAGCGAGCCCCGGGACACACCCGTCCTTAAACGTTAGCACCCAAGCACATTCCAGGCAAGAAATAGAACTTTATTTCTGTGTTGATGGCTTTGTGGATAATGAAGAACTGGCCCAGACTCGGATCTCTAACTCCATGGCTATGGAACTTAGTATCTTTGCCCGGTCCCCTCTCGTTTGTTTCTGTCCCTGCTTATGAGTTGGGGCTCCTCAGCCAAGAGATCCCATTCTCCCCCAAAAGACTGGAATGGTGGAATTGTCATTCTACTTCTGGCGCGGAAGTCGGCAGTGCCCAGGAGCGGAGCCTCCCTGGGGAGAAGGCTCGGGTGATGGGGACGCGTGTTCAGGGTGGCTTTGTGTGGATCGTGGTGCAGCGGTGCCTGGCAGGATGGAGCAGGTGCCTGGTGGTGGGATGGGAAGCAGATGAGGCCCACAGCTGAGGGCGGTAGAGGGCAAGAAGGTGAGACACGGGGAGGAGTGAGGCCCCCCCCTCCTGGATGTCTGCCAGGGGACTGTGCCCCCGGCCATTGGTGCATTAGTCATCGGTGCTGTTAGCTGCTTTCCACCAATTCACGTTAAACCTTGTTAAGCAACTGGAGACATTTTAGAAGAATGCACCAGAGAGAGAGGGGAAAAAAAAATGGCAAAGTACCATAAGGTCGACAGAGCCTTGCAGTGCAAAATGTTAGGAAAAAAAATAAGGGTTTAGAGTGTCGGCAAGTCGGAGCTGCCTAAAGGTGAATGGTGACAGAAGATGGACTCTGAAGGCCACCCCTCCCCCTCCTGTTCCTTTTCCAGTTTATCTGAAGGAAGAAAGCGGAAAACTCTTTTCAGTCTCCACGGGGCTACTGTTCTGGCTGCCTTGACCTATTCTGAGGAGCCTTGGATGAAACAGCATAGTTCTTGGGAGTCTGTGTGGTGGAGCGAGGCAGAATGGAACTTTCTGCCCCTGTTGTTGTGGAAGGTTCCTGAACGTTTATCCATGTGCGTGCTGTGTGTGTGCCCACGTGAGGAAGTCACCTTTCCAGAGATCCAGTCCTGCTCATTAATCTAGCTGTCCTGGATAATTTTGAAAATACGTTAATGATGTCAAAAGTAATCGTAAAAATCTGTTTAAAAGTCAACAGTGTTATATCAAGTGTACAACAAGTTTTGGGCTAATATAAAACTCATGTGCACGCATACGCACTCCAGAAGCTAAAGCTAAACCAGATTGCACACGTATTTACCAAGCTGACATATGGCATTTTCTGCATCTAGCTTCAGTCAGCAGATCCTGTTCCTTCTGTTTTATTCAAGAAGACACCACAAAGAAGGTAGTCGTCACGTGAGTGCACGTCATGAGAAGGCAACCTAAATAAATGATACAGTTCATCCCTCAATATCTTTCTAGTCAATAGTTCCATCTTCTTCCCCTTCTAAATTTACTGCTGAAATGAGTGAAAAGTAGGAGAATTAACCAGTTTGGCTATTTTTTTCCTCCCTTTCCTCATCGGTGTTGATGGAGATGCTATAATTAGCAATGTAATGAGAAGTGAAGAGTAAACAAGGAGAATTATTCCCAGAACACTCTTCTAGGGACGGAAAAGCAGAGTAGGAAAGCCAGCCTGAGTTTAAAATGTTTTCTATGCCCAACCGAAGGGTGTTGTACTTAGAGTTCTGTAGAGAGACGTTTCTAGATGGTGAGGTGGGGAACGTGTTGGTGGCATTGCCTTTAGATGAGCTCCTTTATGCATAAACCGGACACCCTGGGTGTCTCCGGTGTAAAGTCTTGTTTCTCTAAGACTCCAATCTAGAACTTTCGAATATTAGATCTCTTCTTCTGCACCTAACTTTTCAAGATCAATAGTTAACAAATGGAAACGTCTTTCAAAAATAGGTTAGAGTAGATTTTAAAGGATGAAGAGCTAGAAGAGTCTTTATATCTATTACTAGTCCACCATCCTCATTTTAATCACGAAGACAGTGAGGCTGGGAGAGATCTAAGTCTAGCGTGAAAGGCAGAACTCCTGAGACCCCCCCACTCAGTGCTTTCCCTGGGAATTCAGGGAATAGGGACACTCTGTTCGGCCTGCATCTGTGTAGGGTGTAAGAACTCTTCCTTACAAAGATAATTTGAATGTTTATAACATTCTCTTGCTGTTCGCGGGTTTTTAAGAAGTAAATGCCTTTTTCTTTTCAGTTAACTGGAATATGCAAACCCAACAACCCATTTGCCAACCATCAGGGGAAGCATTGTCGTTGCCTGGCTCACTTGCTCCCTCCTGGGTGGAAGTCAACTTGTCCCTTAAAGGCCAGGTCAGAGGCAGGGTCAAGCCCAAGGGTCTAGGTTTAGGCCATCCACACATATCATAGCTCTTCCCTTTTCACTGTGTGTTTTAAAGTCCACTTCCCATAAAATGTGTCTAAGCCTTTACATTCCCTCCATTCTTACCTGATGATAATATTAACCTAATAATATTCCATTTGTTTGCTTTATCCGAATTGGCGGGGGAGGCTGGATTTTGTCGGTGGTTCACCCATCAGAGATTATGATAGATTTTTTTGGTCTTAGGGATGAAATAAGTGTCTCAGATTGTAGAAATGTAAAAGTCCTGTTACCAGCATGAAATTGTAATTAAAAATAAAGAAATAATCAGAACCACTGGAATTAACTTTTCTATAATTACGGATGAAGGTAAGGGGTAACCCAGTAGCCTGCAAACTAGTCTGACCACGTGTTCTTATTTTGAATAAGCTCAGGGAAGAGTCAGAAATAGCCTACTCTTTTCTGCAACTTTTCCTTTCAGTGTGATTTTTTTTTTTTTGTAGTTCCTTTGATTGTTGATTTTATTCCCCTTTCTTGCCTAAAAAAAAACAAAACACCAAAAACCAAAAACACCTGCTAGGTTACACTTACACATTGACAGCCTCCACAAACCCTCTTGGTGTTCTGTAAATGAAATATCTAGTGAGATCATTAATTGTGAATTGTACTTTGGTCTTTTTGTCTTTCAGAACGAGGAAAAAGCAGTCTACATGTAACGTCCTCAGAAGATGCAGAATGCCGCAGAACCAAGGAGCGCCTCTCTAATGGAAACAGTCGTGTTTCAGTTTCCAGGTCGTCCCGCAACATCCCAAGGAGACACACTCTAGGTGGGCCCCGAAGTTCCAAAGAAATCCTGGGAATGCAAACATCTGAGATGGACAGGAAGAGAGAAGCTTTCCTGGAACATCTGAAGCAGAAATACCCCCATCATGCCACCGCAATCATGGGCCACCAAGAGAGGCTGAGAGACCAGGTAGGAACATGGCACCCTTTGGCTGTGCACAGCTCATTCTGAAATGAACATGAGGGAAAGCAAAGTGACCAACAGTCGGGGGAGGGGAATAGTTGAGTGGATTGTGCCCACCGTTGGGTTGTTCCGGATCTTTTTTGGGCCTTGGGAGGAGAAGGCAGCCTGTAGTAAAAGGTCGTTCAGCCACAAATACACCTGACGTACAGGCAGTGAGGGGTATTACTCTCCTGAGGGAGGCTTAGGATCAATTACTGTGCACTCAGAAAGCACTTGCGTGCTTAGCACAGTGAATGAATGAATGAATGAATGAATGAGTACATGCATACATAAATACGTTTTCAGGGTCAAGTGGAGCACAGAGGGGTAGACTTACAGTAAATGCCTTTTCCTTAGGAAGCTGACATTAGGGTTCAGTTTCTGCTCTTTTTTTTTTCCCCCTTTTAATCACAGATGTTTACCTTTTGCGTTCTCGGCTTTCCGCTGTCATCAGCTACCTGTTTTCTCGGGTTATCTTGACAGCTGCACAGGTTACCACCCAACTGTGGCTTCGGATGTTTCTGTGTTTGTTTCTTGGCTGCGTGCAATGACTTCTTTAGCAGACAGTACAGTTTTGGGGTCGCAGGAGATGGGAGGCCTCCCGTGTAGCCCTCACGGGCATGTTATCAGATTGACCTTTGCGGAGGGAGGATATAGTGAAGGAAGCAGAGCCCACTTGGCGATAGATGCGGTCGGGGAAGAGCGCAGGCTGTTACTGATTTCCACGCTCCAGGAAGAGGGGCGCGTTCGCTGTTTTAAGTCAAATGTCTTGCCAGTTAACTGATTACGAGAGTAATGTGTAACTAACTCAGCTTTTGGACCTCCGTGGAAATGGAAATTGACATTGGCCTGAATAATTTGAACCTGTACTTCATCCTCTGTCTAATTTTATGCATTTAAATTCAACCTTCTCTTCTCTGAAATCTTTATTAGAGGGCCTAAAATTATAAAATGAGCTTTATGGGCTGTATGTTGGCTTTTTGTTCACGTTGCCGAAAGGCGGCAGACCCAGAAGAGGAGAGAAGGACCAGGAAATCCTGGTTGATGTACAGCAGATAAATTCTTCAGTATTTAAGAAAAGAGTGACTGTTTTCATTTCAAGTGCACATAGAAAATACACCTATTTTATGTATTATGTGTTTACTTATTTATTTACTCACTTGAGTTTTATCCCACGGTTTTATAAGATATAATTGACAGGTATAAAAATATCCCTATTTTTTAGTTGCTGGTAGGGTCAGTATCCATATAAGTAATGCGTCATGTTTTTATGAGGCACCATACTTTATCCAAAGTGGTTTAGATTGAGGAAACTCAAACTTAGAATAGTTACAGATACACAGTTTTCTAAGGCAAAGTTGGAATTTGAATCTGGTTAAGTCTGAGTTCAGAACCCTTGTTGAGTCCACTGTTCTGTAAGTTGATCATTGCCTATAGAGCAGGTAGTATGGCAAAAAAAAAAAAAAAAGCCTTCGTTTCCTAGGTTTTTGACTCATCTATAATTAAATTGATGTAAGACAGATTAACAGGAGAAAAGCAAACTAAAGTTTAATAATATGTATACTTCTTGTGTATACATGAGAGAGACCCAGGAAAACTGAGTAACTCCCCCAAATGGCCAAAGCCATCACCTGAAGTACCATGTTCAGCTAAAGACAGAAGAAGATGTTGCTGGTGGGAGTCAGTTATGGGAGGTTACCAGGAAAACTATAATAATCAAGGATAAAGTTGTTATGACCTAAAATAATTTAGATAGTGTGCCTGGCTCAAAAAAAGAGCAATTACTAGAGACTACTATTTCTCTGAAAGACCTATCTGTACTCAGGGCAAACATCTAATTATCGAACATCTCTTCTTATTGTTCTGTGAATCACCCTCCTCTCCTTTGAAGCTCTAAGCCCCTACCCCATTCCTTAGCTTAGGATGTCCTATAAGCCTCAACTGACCTGTTGAGTCTTGTTCTTGGGTCTCATATTCTTACGGGGTTCCTATATATACAAAATTAACTTTGTTTTTCCCATGTTAATATGCCTTATTCACCAGCCAGAAACTTGGAAGGATAAAGGGAAATTTTTTCCTCCCTAGCAGTCTGTACATGGGATGTAAAGGACACGGTGAGGGTGTGTGTGTGTGTGTGTGTGTGTGTGTGTGTGAGAGAGAGAGACTATGGGGACAGGGATGAAGGTGAAGGACGTTAGGAAATTGACAGTGTGTTGAATGAGGACGGAGAATATATTTTTTTTAAGTTAGAAATATATTCATTTTGCTGAGAAATTGAGAAGTTAGTATGTCGAAATGGTATATTTTCCGTGTTAAAAATATTTCAGTTATTACCATTACTGGTATTCATGATCTCATAATGACTGCTACTGTTATGATGAGGCTTTGGCTAAAACTCTCACATGGGAAGCCTAAATATAACGTGAGGGGTTCATGGGATCAGATGACTGGGAATAATGACTGTGGCTTAGCGGCCTCAACCTCTGATCTCCTATCACGTACATCTCTGCCACAGGTGTCTTCTGACCGTGGCTGGTCAGCTGTCCCTTTACTGGTAATTCAGGATGAATTCTTGGGTATTCCAAGCTGACCATTTAAAGGGCGAAAGATTCTGATGCATGGATTTGTGTACGTGTTTTTTCCTTCCATTGTTGTTTCTCAGATGAACCCCACTCAGCATTGTGAACATCAGAGATAAGCTCAGGCAGTTCATGGTTTAGGAAATTCCTATGGACAGCCCTTCGTCTTCTGGTTTTTCCATTCTTTTTCTCCTACTGTCTGTTTCCTCTTTCCTGTCCTCTTCTCCAGAACACCCTTTTGTTCCTCCCTGACCTTCTTAAAGTGGATTATTCCAGGCTTCCTTTGCAGGAAGATCGTATGACCAGCCATAAGGAGGAATTCAAATAAACAGGTCTGACCACTTACCTAATATTGAGGTTCTAAATACTGCATACTCTTCTGGTGGCTGTTTTCCTGGCTGCCTCCCAGAGAAGCGGCTTTAATGAAAACACTGCCGCTGAGGGGAGTTTAGGAGTAAGATGGTAACCATGCTGTATCTAGCATCTTACATGAAATACCTGGGTATTTAGGGAATCCAGATTCCAATTCCTTGGGATTAAACCAAAGGAGAATTAGAGCATACCTTACATTTCAATCTCAGTTCAAACACTGGGAGATTCATGGTTGAAAACTTGTATTTGAGCCTTTGAAATTAAGTCAGTCAAGAATTTTCTTGGGGCGCCTGGGTGGCTCAGTGGGTTAAGCCGCTGCCTTCGGCTCAGGTCATGATCTCAGGGTCCTGGAATCAAGGCCTGCATCCGGCTTTCTGCTCAGCAGGGAGCCTGCTTCCCTCTCTCTCTCTGCCTGCCTCTCTGCCTACTTGTGATCTCTGTCTGTCAAATAAATAAATAAAATCTTTAAAAAAAAAAAAAGAATTTTCTTGAGTCTGAATTACTGAAAAGAGGTTTCCTTAACTTCCTTCTACTGTCTCCTGAAAATGCAGATGACCATTAGTGCAGCATAATGCTTATCTGCATAGTAGTAGCTTTTTTTTTTTTTTAAAGATCACATTTATTTATTTGACAGAGAGAGAGGGAGATCACAAGTAGGCAGAGAGGCAGGTGCGGGGGGGGGGGGGGGGGGTGGTGTGGGGGTGGGAAGCAGGCTCCCTGCTGGGCAGAAAGCCGGATGCAGGCCTTGATTCCAGGACCCTGAGGTCATGACCTGAGCCGAAGGCAGAGGCTTAACCCACTGAACCACCCAAGTGCCCTGCATGGTAGTAGCTTTAATGGTACTGACCCCCTGACACACGTGTGTGGGGGCAATCAGAGTATGAAGGCACATCACCTGGTAGCTAAGGGTTTGGCAACAAGGCCTGGCAGGGCTGGACTGGAATTCAGCCTCCACCATGGGCTAATTGTATGATTGGAGCTAAAGACTTTATCCTTCTCTGCTCTAGTTCCCTCATTTGTCAAAGGACAATAACACCAGTATCACAGAGTACTGAGAAAGAAAGCCATGGGTCCTCTTACTGTTTCAAAGGCAGCTCCCTGCATTACAACATTCTGGTTTATGGGATCCAAAAAAAGAGTCTCAGCAGCTCTTCTTTGCAAATTGGTATTCAAATTCATTTTACATTTTTACCAACCGTGTTTGAATACCTGAAGATTGTTTTTTTCCATTGTCAGAGCATAATTTTATTATCGTTCTGGAACGTATTTGTATGTTTCTGTCATTAAAAGCTTAAAATTTGGATTTCTTTCACTTACTCATACCATATAGATTTATTTGGCACCTGCCATGGTAGAAGCGTGATGAGATGTGGTCCCTGACTTCAAGTCAGTAAAAGAAATAAAGCATTCCCGTATGGATACTGATCCTTCAAGATCCGGCCCAGGTGTCATACCTTCTGAGTTGGTCACAACATCTTTTTTTTTTTTTTTTTAAGATTTTATTTATTTATTTGACAGAGATCACAAGTAGGCAGAGAGGCAGAGAGAGAGGAGGAAGCAGGCTCCCTGCTGAGCAGAGAGCCCGATGCGGGGCTCGATCCCAGGACCCTGGGATCATAACCTGAGCTGAAGGCAGAGGCTTTAACCCACTGAGCCACCCAGGCGCCCCTGGTCACACCATCTTACAGTACCTATATTACACTAATAATGCCTTTATTGTACTTCTCTTTGTGTTTCTCTTTCCCATATAGAATATACTTATGGAGGGCAAGAACCTTGTTTTAGTTACCTTTGTAAAGTCAGCATTTAAGGGAGTATGCAACCTAAATGAAGCCTCATCAGTTTTTGTTGAATGAAGGAATGAGTTCGCCAATGTATTTCTTTTTTTTTTTTTTTTTAATTTTTACTTATTTGTCAGAGAGAGAGAGAGCGATCACAGGCAGACAGAGTGGCAGGCAGAGGCAGAGGGAGAAGCAGGCTCCCTACCGAGCAAGGAGCCCGATGTGGGACTCGATCCCAGGACGCTGAGATCATGACCTGAGCCGAAGGCAGCTGCTTAACCAACTGAGCCACCCAGGCATCCCCAATGTATTTCTAATACAATTAGAATGTGATAGGATGGGGCCCCTGGGTGGCTCCTGCTCAGCGGGGAGCCTACTTCCCCTCCTCTCTCTGCCTGCCTCTCTGCCTGCTTGTGATCTCTGTCTGTTAAATAAATAAATAAAATCTTAAAAAGAAAAACAAAATGTGATAGGTACCATATGAGTGATAAAGAGGGGGTGGAGAATCCAAGAATTAAGAGATCGTTTGCAGCTTGGGAAGTCAGAAGAGACTGAGGCTAAGAAGCTAAGACAAGATAAGTAATTTCCCTCAAGTCAAGAAGCCATCATTTGAACCAAGGTCACAGTCCCTCAAGTCTGTGGTCTTTCTGTTTGTTACTGACTTTGGTATTTGCTTCCTCCACCTTTAGTTTTTCTGACGTTTTGGTAACAAAATTAATGTAGATCACGGCAGGTCAAGCAATAGAGACATTTTGTTGCCATTTCTTTAAAAAAGATTAATCTTGGGGCGCCTGGGCGGCAATTGGTTGAGCATCTGCCTCTTGGTTTTGGCTCAGGTTGTGAGCCGGTGTTGGGCCTCACGCTCAGCGAGGAGTCTGCTTAGGACTCTCTTTGCCTCTCCCTCTGCCCCTCCGCCCAGCACAAACACACACACACCCTCTCTCTCTCTCAAATAAGTAAATAAATCTTTAAAAAATAATAAAAAATAAAAAGATAAATCTTAATTCCAGCGCACATGAGATAATCATAGAAAATAGATTCTTGTATATGTTTTACATCGAAAGGCAGTTACTTTCTTGAAGCAGCTTTGAGTTCCGAAGGGTCTTTAGTTCAGCCGTCTCTCAGTCAAGGTCGCCGTGTAACTACACAATTTGGGAAAGCTCTTCTTGTATGTCTTCACTAACAAGCAAATGTCCATCTGTTCATCTAGCTCTCACCAAGAGAAACCAGCTTTTCACTCTTAGTCTCAGAAACCCTTCTGAAAATGATGTTTCGGTTTTTATATTCCAGTTATGCACTGGAAATTACTAGTCAACGAACTATGTCTGTAGTATCTGCTTTGTGGTCACAACTCATTTATATGTAGTCTTTTTTTTTTTTTAAGGATTTTATTTATTTATTTGACAGACAGAGATCACAAGTAGGCAGAGAGGCAGGCAGAGAGAGAGAGAGGAGGAAGCAGGCTCCCTGTTGAGCAGAGAGCCCGATGCGGGACTCGATCCCAGGACCCTGAGATCATGACCTGAGCTGAAGGCAGAGGCTTAACCCACTGAGCCACCCAGGCGCCCCATTTATATGTAGTCTTATAGCTAATGTCGTGGAACTTGAGGTGGAATGAGTAATACATTTTGTAAAAATATTTCAGACTTTTTATTAACATATAATGTATTATTTGTCCCAAGTAATACATTTTAACATGAAAGTTTACTGTGTACTTCCATTTAATACAGTGAGTGAGAGATGTGAAGGTGTATTTTCCTTTGATAAGACATCGTGGAGGGGTCAAATAAGGAGATAAGAACATGAACAATAAAACTATCTGATAGGGGTCAGTAAGGCCAGGAGGCCTTCCCTCAGGCCAGGGCTACAGGCGGTCTCAATGCCTCCTCCAGCCTGGCCTTTGTGCTCCTTTGCAAACAGCTGGGGCTGTTTTCTCAGTGCCTGGTTCCTTTGGCCCCACTTACCATTGTTTACCACAGTCCAGAGCATCTGGTGCTGAAATGTGTGCCACCAATGGTGAAAGTGAAAATAAGGGAAAATTTTATAAATATACTTTCTATAAATATTTCCTTTATAAATAAGGAAAATATTTATCAGTCTCTTTATTCATAAACACCCCAGATTCTGGTTCATGGTACTTTTTTTTTTAAATGACTTCTAAGAAAACGTTATTTATTAGTGAAGAGTTGTTCTATGGAATTTGGAACTGTAGGCTTCGGGTCAGACTCAACATTATCTGTTCTTTTGACTGACATCTCCTTTTCAGAAGGTATATCCTTGATTTTATCAAGAATCGTGGAACATTATCCAGTTAAAGATAGGGAGTGAGAGAAGTCTTAACTGTATTTGAATCAGAACAGCAGGTTTTAAGAATCAAACACTCCCTCAAATTGGTAGAATAAAGGTATTCTTACTCTTGCTCCTCCAAAGTCACTGGAAAAAAGTTAAGTGTATTAACAGTGGAAAGAGAGAGAGAAACGTTCTCCATCTTGAATGAAGCAAGGAAATGATCAGGACCCATGGAATAGCTTTGGGAGACTAGGGAATGTCTTCGTGGAGGCCCAGTGTACACAGAATGTAGAAAGTGAAAGTGGAGTTGATGGAAGGAAGGTTGCTGCTGACAATTTGTTTGTTCTTGACCTCACCTTCCACAGGTGAAGCTTTCCAGATGGAAAACAGGGTCGGTAGGAGAGAGGAGACAATGATTACCAGATCTAGTCACAGAAGGGCTGTGATTTAAATGGCTTTGCTGGGGGGTCTGGGGGGCTCAGTTGTTTATGTGGCCGACCCTTGGTTTTGGCTCAGGTTGTGATCTTGGGGTCGTGAGGTCAAGTCCCACGTCGGGCGGAGTACTCAGTGGGGAGTCTGCTTGAGACTCTCTCTGCCCCTCCTTCCCTCTAAAAATTAATAAATAATCCTTAAAAAAATAAGATAAGGGCTTTGCTGTGTGCCCCACAGACACTGAATGCCACAAACTGAAGCATGAGAGTGACACACTTCAGGGCAAAACAAGTAACATTTTGTGGAGAGGGCACTTGATGTCACAGACCAGAGGTGAGGGTGCAAGCTGCCTCTGCTGACTCCTCCCTCGTCCACACCAGTTTTCAGTAGCCAGCCGGCCCCCGTTCAAATGGGAATTCTAATACAAAGGAGGCCAATAGGAAATGTGTACTTTTAAACTGATATATTAGTCAGGATGGTCGTGATTATGCTGCACAACAAATAAGCCCCATGGGGGTTTTTGAGCTATGACACCAAAATGTTTCATTTCTCATGCATGCAGAGCTGGTTGTTTGGGCAAGTCTCCGGAGAAGCTGTCCTTATGATGACTTAGTGCTTCGGGCTACTTCCATCACGTGATGATGCCGTCTTACGATGTAGATTCCAAGTCTCCATGGCATACAGGAGAGCGCTAACAGTTCAGCACAGGCTCTTAAATATGTTGGCTCATTTGTCACTGTCCTTTATTGTAGCATCTTGGCTCTACAGGGATGTTTGACTTACCTAGATTTTTGAAATTGCCCCATTTTCTTATATCAGCTTTCCCAAATGGCTTTATCCGCACATAGTACATCTGTACCTAACATGTTATACTTCTCTGTACAACAGCATCAGTCACATTTATAGCTCATATAAATGTATTAACACATATTTACACCTATACGTAGTGGCGTTTTTTGACTTACTTTGGATGAACTTCTTCATGTTATGGCAGAGTCTTAATCACACTGAATTACTCGTCATGCGGGAGATCTCAGGGTATCAGGGGTACCTTGGAGAACAGATGTAGTCCCTCTGTAATGATAAAAACTCAAAATTATTCAGATTTTTTTTTTTTTTGAAGATTTTATTTTTAAGTCATCTCTGCACCCGGTCCACACACGGGGCTCAAATTCACAACCCCGAAATCAAGAGTCACATGTTCTACCAACTAAGCCAGCCGGGCACCCCAATCAGATTTTTTTTCTGTCAGATATGTTCTAACCCAATCACCCTATATAAGTGAAGTGTTGAAAATTCCCAAATATGCATCTACGTCCATGGATATGTGTATCAGGGAAGCCTGGAAAGTGAAGGGAATTGGAACTAAAGGTGCACCAAGATCATAGACCATCATTAGTGGAAGCCTTTGGCCATGATCAATGTGTGGATAAAAGGCTAAAGTTGTAAAGGGGCAAGTTTTAACAATTATACATGTTTTGTAAATACATAAATACATACATGAAAGGTTTATAGATTATACTAAAGTAATAGACCTAGATAAAGCATTCCCCTTTAGAGTTACTAAGTTCTTCCAATCCAAAAAGGAAAATGGTGGGAGAAGAGCCACATATAGTAACAAAAACCAGTTGGCTGTGTGAACCAATGACGGAGTATGCATTTACAGACTAATTTCTTGCCTAAACCTTAAGGGAAAAGGAAACAATTTCTTGGCAGTTAAGAAATCTGATACAATGTATATGCAGGAAGTGCTTGTATCAAGCCACAGTAGGATGGGGGCAGAAATCCCCTTACGCAGATGGCCGTGATCGTGGAGAATGTTAGCTAGATTTTCAGCATTTCTTTAGCACTGTTTTCTCAAGCACTATTTATAGTAGATAAGTGGAAAAGGCTGCAAGGAGTACATATTATTGGCATCAGCTAAGACTGTGACACTGTTGCTCTTTGCACATACTGGCATATTTCGTCCTCCCAACAAGGCCCGGGGGCAGGCAATATTAACCCTCCTCAACAGAATGGGAAACTGAGGCACCGTGTAATTAGCTCTTATTCAAGGTGACATGGCAAGTCAGTGTGGCAGCACTGGGATTTAAATCCTGCGATCTGGCTGTGGCGGGGGGGGGGGGGTCTTGCCTTTTACCTTCAGATTACAACATCTCTCCGATGAATGGCAAAACCTAAGGACATCTGTCTAAAATGTTGAGGAAACCGGGGAAGGACTAGAACAGGGGGACGTGTTTGGCCCAGTGGCAAGAAGTACGACATTTGGTGGGGATCCTAGAATGTCTGAAATGCCTGTCTCCTACTTAGATTGGCCTTCAGTAATTCTGGGAAGAAAAGGAATTCGGCACGGAAGAAGCAGTGAGATCAGTAGTGGTAAGTATCTATGCGAGGTAGATGTTGAGATGTTACTCCTGCTAGGGCCACACCCCCGAGTGGAAGGATTGTGGTGTCGTAACGAAATTACAAGTTCCCTTTAGAGGATTTATATTAGTGTATCCGTGATTGTGTGTTTAACGGAATGTGAGAGCCTTTGAATAAAAACCACGATAAGAAAAAAAAAAAAAAAAAAAAAAAAAAAAAAAAAAAAAAAAAAAAAAAAAAAAAAAAAAAAAAAAAAAAAAAAAAAAAAAAAAAAACAAAAAAAACCACGATAAGATTTGAAAGAATCAGGATAAAAACAATCGTCCTCAGAAGTTCCAAATCTTGCCTGTGTCTAAGAGAAGTCAGAATGGCATCAGAAACAATAGTCATCTAAATTTGGGCGTGATGAAAAACAATGGGGAAAAAATAAGCAGAGAGAACAGTCTAATACTTAACAGATGATGTTACTCGAGGGACCAGATGAAGGAGCCCGCTGGAAATGTTTCCCAGCGGTCTGATTATTTTGAATTGTGTCTTAAAGGGGAGGGAACTGCATTTCTGAGAATTTGGAATATTACATAGTAGGACATCTTGTGGTGGTGGTTTGGGGGGGAGAGGGCTCAGTGATCAAAAAGACTAAATTCAAGGGGCTGCAATTTTACTTGCAAAATTGACTTGAAGTTGACATTAATCATAGAGGATACAGAAAAAGAGAAAAAGAATCCTAAATGGGGATTATTCATAACACATGGCTTTTGATCCATGTTTAATTGGGTGCTACCAACCTCTGAGTTAGCTTTCATTTTAATTAGTGTTGTGGAAGAGCAGGAGAACAGTGCTATATTAAGAGGAGCTCTGAAAAAAAAATCAAAATAAGATTCTGCTGGAAAACCTGTTAAGGCGTGCCTGGAAGTAGGTGGACGGCAAAGGAGAGTCAGAAACCAAAGGGACACTATGTGGTGGCAGGAGATGACTGGATCAGACCAGCCGAGAGAAAATTGCCCCTGATTGGATAGAAATTTTCAGGATTGAGGCCAGAAAAGACCAATGTGATTCTATCCAGGACATTGATGCAGAACTCATATTGCAAGTGTCTAAATTGTCCTTCCGCTTGTCACGATTCAAGTGTGTGTCTTGGCCATTACCCATTCTCCCTGCAGGTGTTTTCTTGGATTAACTCAATCTGATGGTGATTTATCGTCAACCTACACCGTGAGCCCAACCTACGCTGTGAGCCCGACATCAGGCAGTATGTGTAGAATGCACTTGGCCTCCCAAGGATGCATCTGTTCAGTGGGAAGGGTACCAACTTTGGGGTCCGATAAAACTGAGATTTTATATGCTGGGACAGTCTTAGTTGAGGAATGTAGGTGAATCATCTGTTTTCCTGGGGCTTTTTGGTAACCGCAGAAATGAGACCGATAGTACTATTGTGGTGAGGGTTACATGAGATGCTACATTCTATCAAATAGAGAGCACGTGTGGGATGCCCGTCGAAACTCTTTTCAGTCAGGAGAACCTCATCACTGAGAAGTGAGGGCCGTCCACATTAGGGCAGCATGAAAGTGTCTGTTCTAACTGGCAGTGATCTAGAATATGCTCTGGGAAATCCAAGGTCCCCCGGCTGTTAGTAGCTGATTGGGGAATGGAAAGAAAGTTTCTAATTTGGGGATATTTTTGGTTAATCAAAGTTAAATGAATTTCTGTACTGTAGGGCCTGATCAGATCTTTTAATATGCTAAAAGACATTGTAAATCTCACTTGGAGATTTGGGAGCAGGTGGAATGAAAAGTGCAATGTTTCCCAAGCCTGTCTGACCACAGAATTATTTTTCTGGGGACTCTTCTTTTGTGAGAAACACTAGGAAATGGCAGTGTGTACCTTAGAACCTTACTGGAATTCAGAAGCATCTGGGTGGCTCCATTGGTTAAGTGCCTGCCTTTGGCTCCTGTCATCACCTCAAGGTCCTGGGACTTGAACCCCAAATCGAGCTCTCTACTCAGTGAGGAGTCCGCTCTTCCCTCTCTCTTTGCCCCTCCCCGCCCTCCGCTTCAGCTTTCACTTTCTCTCTCTCAAAATAAATAAAATCTTGGCGCGCCTGGGTGGCTCAGTGGTTAGGCCTCTGCCTTCAGCTCAGGTCATGATCCCAGGGTCCTGGAATCGAGCCCCTCATCAGGCTCTCTGCTCAGCAGAGAGCCTGCTCCCCCCTCCCCCCTCTGCCTGCTGCTCTGCCTACTTCTGATCTCACTCTGTCAAATTAATAAATAAAATTTTTTTTAAAAAGAAAATAAATAAAATCTTAAAAAAATAAAAGAAGTAGCAGCAGCAGCTTGCTAGAGCCCAGAGCACTGGGAGAGCAGAGAGGGAAGCTCTCCCATGGAGATCGAAATTCAGATGGTGTCTCTTGGAATGACAGAGGTCTCCTGGAGGCTCCTGGAGACTTGTCTGATGATCTCTTTCCTCAATGCCCAGGACGCAGTAGGTGCTCAGCGAGGCTGTTGATGGGTTAGGATTTGAATGCATAGAATGAAGCCATGGGGGGCTGGTGATGGGGGAGGGCAGACAGGCATGTGGAGACAAGGACAGGGTCCCTCGTGAGTCAGTGTGTAGGCCAGGGGAAGCGAGCTGGCAGTGTCATGGGAGGAGGGGGACGTCAGTGACGTCAGGTAGGGGAAGGCTAGGTTGTGTGGGTCCTTGAAAGTCAGCAGAAAGCTTGGACTGGCAGATGCAGAGCGGCCTTGAGCCTTGAGCTCGGAAGTGGAATAAAAGCAAAGTTCAAAGGCAGCTGCTCGGGGCTATGTCGGAGGGACCTCGAAGAGGAGCCCAAGTCCCAGCCTGGAAGTGGTTGCAGTGGCCAGAAGGCAGTGGCCAGGAGAGCGCCTTCGGGAATGGAGCTCAGCCAGCACTGAAGAATTAAATGAGGGAAGAAGAATGGAAATGAGGGGTGGGCGCCTGGCTGGCCCAGTGGGTTAAGCGTCTGCCATTGGCTTGGGTCATGATCCCAGGGTCCTGGGATCTAGCCCTACATTGGGCTCTCTGCTCAGCAGAGAGCCTGCTTTTCCCTCTCCCTGTGCCGCTCCCCTGCTTCTCCTTGCTTGCTCTCTCTCTCACTTTCTCTCTGGCAAATAAATAGATAAATAAATAAATAAAATCCTTAAAACAAGAAGAAGAATGGGAATGACTTGGCGTCTGGAGCAGGACAAAGGGACGGAGGGCTGCAGCTGGAGTCGTGGGAAAGGCGAGGATTCCCAATGAGCACGCCACATACTCACCAAGTTCCTACCTGCACCCGGGCCCTGAGCAAGTCTCTAAGCTTTCTGTGTCGTCTGCCCGTCTGTGTGGAACCACTGGAACATTTCCCCGGACTGCCACGGCAGCACATGAGTCATCATCTCGATAGGAATGGATGGAAAAGGCCCTCGCTGTGTTAATGGTTGAGGTCAGCTGATAGGGATAGAGCTAGGAGGGGAAAAAATCTGGCCTGGAGATTCTGTAGGGTCTTCTTTTTGAAATGTTCTCAGACTTCAGCACCAATGTCCTTTCGCATTCCCTTCTTGGCATCTTTGTTTTGTCAGGGCTGTCCTTCCCTCTTCCTTCCCTTCCCCTGAGTTGAGGTGTTCGCTACAGCACAGGTGCAGAGGTGGACCGTGAACAGTGGGTCAAGTTCACGCCTGAGACTTTGAACCAAGGCATTGATTTTGACAGTGCGGGGACAGACGCAGCTTACTGTTATGTCATGCTTGCCCCCAAGGAGTATTTTTGGGTTAACGGAATGTGTGAGGACTTTTGTCCATGAGTGCTTCCTGAGGTCCCAGCTGGGACAGTCACCGATCTTACTCAGACATCACCAGGATGCTGAAGGGAGAGGAGCAGGTGGGTGTGGTGGGGCGGGGATGGCCTCCTACGGGAGACACACCTGGGCTGTACGCTGTCATTACTACAGACCGATTCCAACTTTTGCATCCTTTGTCTTCACTCTGTGCCTCACCCCCAACCCTTTATTTTGTTGCTTCTTCCTTTCCTTTTTTTTTTTTAAAGATTTTATTTATTTGTCCGAGAGAGAAAGAGAGAGCACATGCACAAGCAGGGGGAGGAAGAAGCAGGCTCCCTGCTGAGCAAGGAGCCCAATGCGGGACTCGATCCCAGGACCCTGGGATCATGATCTGAGCCGAAGGCACTGAGCCATCCAGGTGTCCCTCCTTTTTGTTTTTAAACATTTGAACTGAGCTGGAACATTCTCCTGTATGAATGTGTGCTGAGTATTAAAAGTGTGAGGATAGGGAGCCTGGTTCTGATATTCACTGTAATATTCAGTAAACTGGATTGTATTTATCTTAATTTGATAGCAAGTATGTCTCTTCTTTACTAAATTCAATTCATGTTCAGTAAATTCTAAACCAATTACTCAGGTTTCAGGCTTGACAAGCAGCATTTGAAATGACAGTAGGTGCTCCAAGTAAAAACGAGTGTCATTCAACACTAAGAAAGTAGGAGACGACTGGAGCCCAAGCCTGGGGAGGTATACGCAATTATGGGAACTGGAAAGTCTGAAGTCTGTAGGGCCACACCGTCAGCCTGGAAATTAAGGGAAGAGTTGATGTTGCAGCCTTGAGTCCAAGATCTGCAGGCTGGAGACTCAGGCAGGGTTTCTATGTCACGGTCTTGAGGCAGATTTTTTTTTTTTCCCCCGAGGACTCTGAGTTTTTGTTTTAAGGCCTTCAACTGATTGAATGAGGCCCACCCATGCACTCTGGTCAGTGTGTGCTGGCTCAGAGCCTGCTGATTTAAATGTTAGTGACATCTAAAAAATATGTTCATGCCAGCATTCAGACAGATGTTTGGCCAAACAGCTGGGTACCACGACCTAGCCAAGCTTACACATGAAATTAACCAACACCACAGCCAAAGCTGATCAAAATGTAGATGGATGATTTCTAAAGCAAGCAAGGGCTACAAGCAAAAATAGAGCCAAAGTTCAAGCTTTAAGGAAGTACCGCAGTTGGTCTTCATTGTTTAATTCAGAAGTCAAAGTACCCTTATTCTTTTGGTGATGCCTCCAATTTGTGTTTGACTTGTGAAATGTGTATTGGATTTTTTATTGTTTGTCAGTTTTTCTTTATTTTTTTTATTTCTTAAAGATTTTTTATTCATTTATTGGACAGAGAGATGCAGCGAGAGAGGGAACACAAGCAGGGGGAGTGGGAGAGGGAGAAGCAGGCTTCCCACCGAGTAGGGAGGCTGACGCAGGGCTGGATCCCAGGACTCTGGGATCATGACCTGAGCCAAGGGCAGACACTTAAGAACTGAGTCACCCAGGCGCCCCTGTCAGTTTTTCTTTAGACCAGAGCTTTAGGCTGCAGATCCTTCTTGAGAGTCTGCTGTTTCATTAGCCTTATCTGCATGCTAGTGGTTTGTTTGTCCTGGGGTAGGAGTTGTGGTCCATGAATCCTGCTCTGGGCAGTCCTCCACACAGTCTGAAGCTAAATGAACTCACCTTGCTACATGCTGCTGGGCTGATGGGCCACCCAATCCAGACCCCTCCAGCCCTCAGCCAGTGTATCTGGGAGGATCTGCAGAAAGTCTCTATTTACTCTTTCCAGCCCAATATGGACCTTCATGTTAGTCTACTAAAAAAAAAAAGAAAACAACTCTTAGCATGGCTTAGGTTAGTTAGGATTTTAAGATCCTAATTAACCATTAGGATACCACATTTTAGGGGCACCAGGGTGGCTCAGTGGTTTAAGCCTCTGCCTTCGGATCAGGCATGATCTAAGGGTCTTGGGATGGAGCCCCGCATCAGGCTCTCTGCTCAGCAGGGAGCCTGCTTCCCTCTCTTTCTCTGCCTGCCTCTCTGCTTGCTTGTGATCTCTATCCATCAAATAAATAAATAAAATCTAAAAAAAAAGAAAAGAAAAGGATACCACATTTTATTAAACCAGGATGACGGTGCCTAGTGGTTAGGCACAAGTGTTTTGGATTCTGATCTTGGGTCCTGCCTGGATTAAAATGGACACTCCCGCTTAGTAGGCATGTAAACCTTCCTCAAATTACCCAAGCTTTTGAGGGTTCCTTTCTCCATTTATAAAATGAGGATAATCACCGTTTTTACATCATCTTTTGTCAGGAGATTTCAAAGAGGTAACAATTGCTTATTTTAATGGTAGAAGTACTGCTTTTTCTACCCAGAGAAGCATCCCTTTTCCACGTGAAACTTCCGACTCTTGTTTTTTAAGAAACAAAAACTCAGGTCATAACCCAACCTCTTCCACCTGCATTCTTATATTTTCACGGCCCTTTTCAATGAGCAGTTTCCACATCTATTATAAAAGCTTTCTTGAAACAGATTCAAGAGAAAGAATCTCATTTGCTGTCCAAACCAATTCTGGATACCTCTGATGTGGCTAAATTTAGAAACAGTGCAGCCCCTCTGCGGGCCTTTCCTGAGCTCTGACTGGGTTAGTGTGCTGCTGGGTTGCTGTCAGGCAAATCCCGCTGCTGTACCAGTCCCACTGGGCATTTTCCTCATTCGGGGACTGTAGGAAAAATCACTACTGATTCGTCACCTCTAAGCAAGCCTTGGCATTTCAGCCCAGCCTGTGTTGTTTCCTTATTGCTGAGAGGACTGTGTTCCAAACTTTCCCCGCCCTAAATCTGTCAAGATCCTCCATCATCATGCTGGTTCCAGATTTTTCTGTCGGTGCTGACCTCTGCCTGCCTGCGGACCTGTGGGGAAATCAGCTTGCTTTCACATCTGAGTTATTTCTGTGGCCATCTTCATTTGCCTGACTCTCAGATTCCGACTGTTCTCACTCAGTCTCTTTTCTAAGCTTGAACTCAGTAAGTAAAAGCTGAGATATTGTAATTTCCTAAATAACCCAGAGGGAACCCTGGGCATAATTTATAACTGCTCTGACTGCTGAAGCAACTTTCGCACGCTCCCCTCTCTAATGGAACTTTGAGGAATTACTGTGATTGAATAGTACCTCCATCCCGTCTTTGCCAAATGGAGCCTCGATCTGATTATATCTCGTTTTTATTTCATGTTGTGTTTGTGCCCCACTGGGTAGAGCCCAGGCGTGGGCTTCATCTGGATGTATTTTCATCTTACAGAGGCAGTAATCGAATCTCTGACAATAGTCTTGCCTCCAAGGAGTGTTCCAACTCAGGCTGCTATATTAAACCGGGGTAGCTCTTGGTTCCTTTGGAAGGTAATGTCCCATCTGTTGATTGTGAACTCTGGCAAGTGCAAAACTCTCAGAATTGTCAGAGGAGGGGATCTGGAGCATTTACTATTCTTTCTAGGGGAAGAGCCTTTCTGAGTGCTCTTACCTATGAATGCTCTCTCTGTAAACATCTGGGTAGGCTCAGCCATGTGTGGGGGTTAAACTCTGCTCTGTGACCTTTCAGAGATGTCGCTGATTTTCTTGCAGCTTGCACTTTGCGGCAGGCTTAGTGGCATGTTAAAGCAGGCTGCACTCTCTTCCCACTGCTTCTGCTTCTGGGACTCTGCAGTGTGCTAGGACCTTCTGCTGGGGGGCTGCCTTCAAATGCTTCCGAGTTCCCTGCAGTCCCACTGAAGAACTCTCTTCCGTAGCATTTGACAGCCATCTGATCACATCATTGTGAACATAGGTTTGGACCATGAATCATTGTGTCATAGGTTGGACCAAGTCCCATTCAGACCTTTCTGGCACCTTAAGGTCAGCAATCTTAGACTTGGGATTGCAAGGAGGGTCTGCAGTAAAGTTAGAGGTGAGATGAGCGCTGAGCTCCGTGTCACCAAGAGGGGCTGGGCACAAATTGGGCAGAAGTTTGTTCAGAGCTTTATGCGAACGTTAGGGATTCTCTAAAATGTGATTTGGTCAATTTCGATGTTACTCTGGTAACTTATGTAAATTAGAACAAAGAGAAGAAAGATGTGGGTATGTTATGAAAGAGTTAAAAAATGCTCAACACCTTCTCCTACCTCCTCTGCAATGGCAGAGGCCAAGAGAAAATGCAAACACACACACACACACACACACACACACATTCCAGCAAGGAACCTGTTTCGCAAGTTTTGCTGGTAAAAAGTCCAGAAGGGGGTTGCTGGAGAGTGGAAAAACCTTAGAAGTATCAGTTCAGAGTTTTTCAAACCCTCCGTTTTCAGCGTAACTTTATCCTGCAGAGAGAGGCATATGGGCCACTGTAGGTTTTTCTTTAACCGATTAAGTGCATTGTTAGACAGGGAGGGGCAGATTAACGAATGCCTATAATTTTGATCATTGTTTTCTGCAAAACAGCTCAGGCTTTGAAAATGAAGCCATCATTCTTGGCTAAGTTTCTGCCAACAGCACAAATTATACTGTGCAGAGATCCAAAGCCCCTAAAAAGGTTTCATTAATGAACAATTTCAGAGGATTGTTTAAGTCTTTGCTTGACAGGTAATGTTGGCATGTAGGCAGGTGGGGTTAAGGTTTCCATGGAGATTTATGATGTCATGCTTGAAAGAGCATGTCAAGACAGCCAATTTAACGAGTAGCTACTCAAAAAGTCCTATAGGCTGGAAGTAAGCTTTATGCAAATGACAAGAGTTTCACTGGGAAAAACTGCAAAAGAAAACAGCAGAGACATGGAGGGGGGTTTACCTGACAGCTCGGAAGGATGACCCTGGCGTCCATTAGAGACGGAAATTTCCAGAAGAATTAGATTTTTTTTCCCCCTTTAACTGCTGCTTCACCTGTGGAGCTCTGGGTACAGGTAAATGCGAGATTTTTCTTTTTCTTCTGAATTATTGCCAAAAATTATTTGGAAGCGTTGGGTTCTGTTTCTCTGCATTGTTCTCTTGGCAGGGAGAACTAAATCAGTAAGCGCAGCTTTCTCACACTGAATTTTCGTGTTTGGGTGCTGTGTTTTGGGGACTTTTTTCTTGAATGAACTGAGGTTTCTGAAGAGGTCTGAAAAACAAGTGATGCAGTATGCATTCAGCTGATTTTGCTCTGCAGAATAACCCTATAAAGTCTGTAGAAAAGTGTTAGAAGGACGATTCGAGGTACTCTGTATTTGTGGATTATTCCCAGATGTTGGTTTCTTTTCTTTCTTTCTTTTTTTTTTTCTTTCTCGTTTAACTCTTAGACCAGACCTGAAGTTGGGATTACGTATATTTCTGCATTTTCAAGTTGTAAAATGCCAAAGATATAACCTACGAAGTATCACAGAACTTTGGACGCATATTGTGTTTTCCATTTCAGGGTGTCTGTGTACCTTTTGCACGGAGGCATTTTATAAGACTAGCAAAAATAAGCCTGTTTGAGATATCAGAGTTTCTGGGCTCAGGGAAGGAGGATTCGTGAAGAGGACAGGTAAAGATTTCTAGGGTAGGGGGAATGGTCGATGAAAATGGTTTTGAAAGTATGCTTTCCAAAGGAAACCTCGCTCTGGCGGTACGAGGCTTTCTGTTTGCATCGGGTCCTAGTGAGACAGAGTCAGCAGTCTTGCCTGAGATACGGATGGGATAGTGATCACTAAAGGTAGCTCGAGTGATCGCTAAAGGTGGGGAGTTCACCTAAAAGGGGTTAGTCTGGGCACATGAAGCTGTGATGCGAATAGTCTGGTCCACCAAGCTCGAAAAGAAATGAAAAACGGTTTTGAAGGTTCAGGTGCAGAGTTAAGAATAAATGAAAGATACCTGTGATTTGGGAATTTGGGCTTTTGAAACCCAGACTGTTCAGGAGCAGAGGGGCAGGCACTGAAATATTTTTCTAAATGCCTAAGGTGGGAGAATGCAAACCTCCGGAGAGCTTGCAGTCCCAGCCTGTGGATTAATTAGCTCCGGAGCTGCTCTGGGCGATGGAGGGTTGCCTGCCACATGCCTGCCACAAGTCACCGTGGAACCCCTTGACAAAGAGCTATGGCCCTCGCCTCGGAACTCCTGGCTTTGGAGTCCTGGCTTCGCCACTTACTTCCCATTCACGGCATTCAGCCTCAGTTTTCTCCTCCTTAAAATGGGGGGCACTAACAGCGGCGTTGTGAGGACTGACTGACAGAACGCTTAGTGTGGTGCTCAGAATTCCCGCCCCACGTGTTAGCTGTGGTTTTTAGTCACTGCTGCTGTGGAACCCGAGCGTTTATTGTTTTTATAGCCTTCATCGTATTGCAACAGCCCAGGGAGGTTAGCAGAATCTTTTTAGTCTTACTTTACAGATGACGAAATCGCAACTCGGAGAGGTATGGACATCAACAATGCAACAAACTATCCTTCTGTGTTTTCTGCTTTTTTCTCATCTGAGGGGTCTAGGAAAAAGTTAATGTGCTACTGAGATAAGCCCCAGATGCAACAGTCATTTCTGTAAATGAATTAAAGTACAAAATGTGAAGCGTATCAAAGGAGTTGGGATAGTCATGTGTTTATATTAGTTAGGCTTGCGACACTGTTTCTCGGTAGGTTGGAGGAGTTACATTGATGTACTTTTTGCTGGCCTCTGTTGATGGGAGCTTGGGTCATTTGGAAGACTTACAGTTGTAATTCTTACCTGCTCCAAGAAGGGTCAGGTTTTGCTGTCACAGGTATATCTTGAGCAGGAAACCAAGTCACCAAGGGGCTGTGGGAATCGCCACAGGGAGCGAGGAGTGGGACACAGTGTTTTTTTCCCCTTTTGTATTCTAGACTTTGGCAGCTACCTCCCTCGCCTATATCCCAGACCGAAACAGCCCATAATTATGTTCTACATCCATTGTATGTAAGAGACAAATATGTTTTTCATTGTGTTATTTTTAGCAGCCGTGTTTCTAGCCAGGGAAAACACTCTGTTAGTTCCAGGGTTTTCCTAATGACTTTTCCAATTTTTCCAAATTTTCCACATCAGATTGCTTGGGATTGTTCAGGTCCCACACTCCTGGGAGAGGGCTCTTAGCAGGAATGTTGGATAGGCTCATCCAGTGGGATTCTGAAGGCGTTCTGATCGCTGAGCTGCTGAGGCTGAGCTCATTCTGTGCCAGACAATGAGTAAATTAATTAAATGTGGTCATCAGACTGCATTGTGGCCTGCAGTTCCCAGCACTGGTTTGGGGCATCCGGAAAAGGTCTGGTTATCTCAAGGGCAGATCTGTGAGTCTGAAAGCAAATATTTATTTCATTCAAAGTTTCAGTTCCAAGTATGAACCACAAAGCGGCAAACTGAAGGTAGAAAAGAGTCATGAAATCACACAGCTCTGGGGTGCCAAAATTCCAAATAGGCCCAGAATCACTAACGCATATTTTTCTACATTTTTCTACATATTCTAATGGACTTTTAAAAGTCCATTAAAGCTTTTTATTACACTTAATTGTTGTATTGTTCAGAGATTATCTGTTGATTGATAAGCAGTGATTACATCTAGAAGTGTGTTTTACATCTTGCGGGTTTAGTAAAGGTCTGTTGAGTCAGAGGAGCTGAGTGGACAGGGATTCAGAAGCCGCATTGCCTGGATTTGAGCCCTGCCTCCATTACTTATTAGTGGCACAGATTTCCCACTGAAGAACATATGTGGGTCTATTCATATTCCAAATAAAGTATAGCACCCAAACTTAAAAATCCTCTTGGGACACCTGGGTGGCTCAGTCGATTAAGTGTCTGCCATCGGCTCAGTCATGATCCCAGGGTCCTGGGATCGAGCCCTGCAGCGGGCTCCCTGCTCAGCAGAGCACCTCCTCCCTCTCTCCCTCGGCCTGCCGCTCTGCTTACTTGTGCTCTCTCTCTTTCTCTCTGTCAAATAAATAAATACAATCTTTAAAAAAAATTCTCTTAGTAAAGGAATTAGTGGTCTTTAAATAATATTTTTCTCTTAATTTTTTTTTTTTAAATTTCCATGGAAATCATTTGTTCAGAAAGAAAGACACTGAAATCTTCCAGTTCAGGAGCTGGAAGTAGAACTTCCTCCAGCCCTGATGCATCTTATAGCTCTCCTCAGTGAAAGGGAAGCTTCGTCCAGAAGCTGCTTAAAGCTCAGGCTCCGGTCACTGCTCTTTGTCAATTTAACGTCATTGGAAATGCTCCTGTTTGAAACTGGTCAGGGGCAGTTTTCCAACATCTATTTTTCCAAAACCTCAACCTGAGAAATGGCGTCCTCTCAGATGACATGGCTTCTCGTCAGGTGTGTGGCTGGTGAGGCGTGAGCAGGTGGAGTGGGAAGGGTGCCTTCCTCATCCAGGAACCAAGCTCCCCTCTTGGTTTTCTTTTCTTAATTTTCTCCTAGGCAGGGAGAAATGTAATTTAGTGGAAGCTGAAATTCCTCAGAGAACCAGAGTTTGGGATCTTTGTTTTGGTTCCCCACCCCCCAATTTCAGTGTTCATGAGAGAGAGTGTGTGTGCGTATTTAGTTATTTATTGAAGTACAGTTGACACACAATGTTAACGTTAGTTTTAAGAGCACAACATAGTGATTTGACGCCTCTGTCTGTTATGCTGTACTCACCACACCACAAGGGTAGCTGTCATCTGTCTTTATTTATGTTTTGTATTATGAGTTGTGTTTTTAGTATGAGTGGTGAAGCAGCAAGGCTAGACTCTGCCTATGAATTTTGGCCATTCCGTATTTCAGAGTGGAATTTTCCTCTGCAGTCATTCCACTATCGATCACCTTCTGAGAAAAGGATTTTTGCTTTTGCTTTTCTTTTCTTTTTTTTTTTTTTTGGAAGTCAGGGGTTACTAAATCTGCCACCCCCTATAAAACCAAAATGACTTCTTCTTGGTTTGTGGTGATCATTGTGTGACATCTGGACAAACAGAAGCCATGGTACCTGTGGAATTCAGGGCGAGCTTAGATAGGGGGAAGGACCAGAGAGGAACAGAAGATGGAGACTGGACTTCATCCAGTCCAGTCCATCCAACCCAGAAGATGGGTTGGACTTCATCCTTCAGGGAGGCGTCTGCTGCTTTAGCTTCCAGACAACAAATGTACAGGTAGCAGAAAGATTTCAGACTGCTTACCCCACAAGAAGAGCATGTGTAGAGAATTATCCACGTAGAGGATTTCTTCTCTAGAGGTCACACAGAAAGGAACGCACGGATGATTTTTTGTGAGGGCATGAGTGTAGTCAGTCCAAAGTGAAGGGAGGTGGTAGCTTTTGTGGCCTCTCCAGCCCCAGGATTTACTTCACACTCCTGTGTGCCTTTGCCCGATACCCCTTCACTCCTGTCCCCTTGCTCATGGTTAAGCAGCGGAAGTGAAAATGCTGTTTCCCACCATTGGTTTTACAAAGGTTCATAAATGCACATGCTCACGTTGTCCCCGTAAACCCAGTGGTGGGATTGTCCTCAGAGCCGTGGATCCTCCCTGCCCGTCTGCCTTGCTCTGCACTTGGCCCGGGTAGTACAAGACAGAGCCAAGTCTCACGGTAGGAGATGTTGTTATTGGCCTGTTATGTGACACAGCACTCTTTTCAGAAAGGACCTTCGTCTTACTTCTTGCCACCTCAGAAGCAAGCTGCCACCCCACGTATTTTTTTGGAATGGCTAAGAAAACAGCTATTTGAGTGGATCCTGGGTCACTGTTGGTCTTTGACATTAAGAAGCTTTGTAAATGCCCCTCACGATGACACTGGGATGTCAGATCACGTTTCCACAGCTGTCGCCAGTGAGGTACACGTGCCACTGCCATCATTCAGCCTACTCTGTCTTCCAGAGGGACGATTTTTCTTTTTTTTTTAAAGATTTTATTTATTTATTTGAGAGAGAGGCAGTGAGAGAGCATGAGCGAGGAGAAGGTCAGAGGGAGAAGCAGACTCCCGTGGAGCTGGGAGCCCGATGCAGGACTCGATCCCGGGTCTCCGGGATCATGACCTGAGCCGAAGGCAGTGGTCCAACCAACTGAGCCACCCAGGCGTCCCCGATTTTTCTTTTTTAATCATTCGCCTGAATTTTGCACCAGGAAAGATTGCATGGGCCCCCTTCACCTTTGAATGTCGCTTTATTCAAGTCCCTTTTCAAGGTAACTTTTCAGACTGCAGAGAAGGCAACTCTGGCCAACTGCCTCACAAAGGACAACTTTCAATTTGTTCCTCGTGGAGTGTGTGTATGTCTCTGTGTCTCTGTGTTTGTGATGAGAATAGCACAAACTCTGGTTTTTAAAATTCTTCTGTCTTCAGAGCAATGATAGTAGTGGCCCCATAATACGTTAACTTGACCCCCTTAAACAGCTGTTTGGGTTGCTTATTTTTTTCCCTCCCTTTGATGAACAGGGCTGTAGTGGCTTTCTCTGTGTGCACATGTCAGGAAATATGGAGAACAAATTCCTGCCTGTCAGATTACTAATTTACTCCTTTTGGTTTACTAGGATTACTAGCATTGAAAGGTACTGCCTAATTTTCTCTCAAAAAGACTCACCAGTTTATTCCATCGATAAGAGTCTTAGAGAGTATGTTACAGCACATTCAGATAATACAATCCACTGTACTCCTGATGATATATGAAATAGACCCTATATGCAAGTATGAACCCATTACGAAGTCATGTTAAATAAGCATTATGGCTTACTGATCAGTACAGAGAGCATGGTCCCTTTTATTTTAAAAAGGCTGGATCCCAGTTGTGTGAAAAGGCCTATGAACTTCTTGTGTACTTATCTATACATTATACATTATACATTAACAGTTTCAAGAATAATGCCTAATAAATCAGAGAGAGGAACTAGTGGGGGAGTGGAACTTTTATTATTTACTTATTTATTTATTTAAAGATTTATTTATTTTCTTAGAGAAAGCGAGCGCACATGTGTAGGAGCAGGGAGAGGGGAAGAGAGAGAGAGAGAAACACAAGCAGACTCCACACTGAGCGGGGAGCCCAATGCGGGACTCGATCGCACGACTCTGAGATCACAACTTGAGCTGAGATCGAGAGTGAGATGCACTTAACCGACTGCACCACCCAAATACCCGAGGAAGCTTTTATTTTGGACTCTGGACCTCCCTGCTATTTATATTTTTATCATATGCATATCATTGTTTACAATGTTAAAAGTCGCTTACAACAAAAACAGGGTTGCCCCACAGCGTAGCCTGTGTCCTTCCAGATGCAATGGGTTGTTTCCAGATAGTCTGAGAAAGTGACTTTTTCCGTCTCACACACAAGCCCAGGAGCTTATTTGGGTTTTCATGTAGTTGTCCCTTGAAAAAGGAAGTGATTCTCTTTTTTCCTCCTCCTTTATAGGAACAGTCATTTCTGAAGGTCTCATTTCTAGCAGAATCTTCCCTAAACAAGTTTTTTCAAGTCAGGATCGTACCTTTCTAAGTAAATGCTGTTTTGGGTTCTGAGCTATCATGTGTACTTGGATTAAATATATTTAAGTTGCCTGAACTTTTCTTTTCTTTTCCTTTTAAGTATATTTATTTATTATGTTCAGGGAGCCAGCATATAGTATAGCATTAGTTTTTGATGTAGTGTTCAACAATTCATTAGTTATGTATAACTGAACACAAATAAATAAATAAAGTGTATTTATTTAAGTAATTTCTACACCCACTGTGGGGCTCGAACTCACAACCTCGAGATCAAGGATCAAGTTACATGCTCTTCCAGCTGAGCCAGCCAGGCGGTCTTGAACTTTTCGACAGAAGTGGTAAATTCCCCCTCCTGGGTTACGCCATCTACAGACCCGTTGTCTGAAACATTCACTTCAAGTTCACATGAGTGTGCTCTGTAACTAAACTTCACACCTAGCCGAGTTTCTGATCAGTTTTGGATGAAGGCGACGTCAGCTTTCATGCTAAGTCTGTAACTATAGAACTATAATTCAGTTTCCTAAGTAAAAAATCTACAGAATATGTAGATTTCTAAAGACATCTTTTACTGTGAGACAAGCCTAGAAGACATACTGTTACAGGATACCTTTTGAAAGAAAAGAAATGACACTTTTAATATTCTCAAACCATTGAAGAAAGCCTTTGACATTATTTTAAACTCCAAATCCTTTTTAATTCTGATGCACAGAATGCATTTAAACCATTCTGGGTGGTAGATTTATGTGTTCCTTTTGTGCAAATCAGTGCATATCTTTGGTAATTAGACTTTTTCTTTCTCCCTCTCAAAAGCTGCTTTTGAAACTTCACTTTTTCCATATATATATATATATATATATATATATATATATTCTTAACTTCATGAAATATCTCCGTTCTGTCGCTAACTGCGAATGTTTGCAGAAGGGAACCAAAATAAAACAAATACCTCTTAATATGGTACTTTGTGCATAAACAAGCATCTGACATTTGTTGGTTAACTTAAATAAGGAGAAATAACTATGCTAGGAAAAAAAGTAAAGAGTAGGATTGTGGCTGTGATGGGCAAAACAAGGAAGGAAAGCTGTGATTTGAGCAATTTCTTTCTTTTAAGCGATTTCATTAGAGGTAATATAATTATTATAGTCTCCAGGTGGGGACACATCACTTTTAAGGCTAATTGAACTTTTTCTATATCATTAGAAAAATGGGCCGAACTTCCTTTATCATGGGATAAATACAAGATTTCCTTCCTCCAAATATTTCATGCCCGTGGCTTTTTAAGACACACACGGTACCTCGGAATCCCAGATGTCGTCGTGTATGCCAACACGGTGCAGTCCACAGTTTGTACGTATGCTTTCAGACCACTGCGGGTTATTACTTGCTATCTGCCGGAAACTTTCACACAAGTTATCTCGTATAATCCTCCAGAAATCCCTTAGGAAGGCATGCCTAGAAATAAGGAAACCAGAGCTCAGAAGGGTCTGGAAGCTTGGTTCTTTAGGCCACAGAGCAGTTGTGACTCAGCCCGACAGCATTTTCCTGGGATCCCTGAGGACTGTTGTTCATTTTATGAGGCTGGATTTCCAAACAACATAATCACACAGAGAGTGATTTACTTCTTACCTCTGTTGCCTCAAGTCCTCATATGTATGCGCTCCCTCCCTCCCCCTCTCTCTTTTTCTTCCTTTCTTTCTTTCTTTCTTTCTTTCTTTCTTTCTTTCTTTCCCTTCCAACCCTCATTCATTCATTCATTCATTTCAGTGTTACCCCAAAGGGGTGGACTCGAGGACACCAGGGAGGCTGGAACAGCTGTAGGTTTGGTCCTTGTGAGGTACCTCTTAGGTCAAGCCTCGAGCTACCTTGTCAGGAATGCATTTCTTAAGCAACCTTCTTCCTTGCATCAGAGGAAGAAAGCGCACATGCCTTGATCAGATCTTTTCCCTCAGTGTGCTCTGGGAGCAGACCTTTAGAATTCACCCCAAAGAATTACTTAGTGGTTCACCGAAAATGCTTCACAGAAATGCTGTTGCTCCTACATTTTGCCTAATAACCCCCAAACGCACTGCACTCCTGTTGCCGTTATTTTTGCGTGTGATTACAGAAGGTTTTAGGAGAATTGAATGGACAGATTGGGCAACTTTCATAGGTCGTTCCTTGTTCGGGCCAGCGTTACTATAGACCAGAGGCCCCAGACCTGGCGGGGGCGGGGGGCGCTCTCTAGAGAGACCTGCACCGTGGCCTCTGCGTATCTTGATAAACCACCAGAACTTTGTAGCATTGGGAGTTTTTACAGAAAAATCAATTTTCTTACATTTTGAGGGGGGAAAAATCAGATGACCAGGAAACACAGGGCTCCAAGTTCCTTGTTAAAAGTTGTATGAGAGCTACGTAGCAGCCGCCCCATTAAGATGTGGGGTTCTGGTTCTCAGGTTCCCCACAGCCCCCCCACTCCCTACCCCGCTCCTGTCTCCCTTACCCGCCTGACTCCTCTGGAGCTAGCCCGGCCGGGCACGTAGGCCTGCTGTCCTTGAGGCACTGCGGTGAGGAGGCCGCCATCTGGCTTTTGTTGTTGGACAGACTTACGTTCTCGAACTGGTTCTACCACTTACTATTTCTGTGGTCTTAGGCGAGTTTCTCAATCTAAGGAATCTTCCATTTCTGCAGCCAGATAGTTTCCAGGTCGGGAACGGAATCTGAGAAGTACTTAACCCACGATCTGGCTTCGTCTGCTCCTTACCTGGAAGTAGCTAAAAGCATTTTGAGAGAAAGGATCAGTGGCTTCCAGGCAGGGTCTTAAACGTTCGTGGTTGTTCAGCGTGGGAGGGGCCTTTGAACTTCGGCTGAAAACACCCTCGTTTTCTGGAGGTGCGACCGAAAGACAGGAGCTCACGAGTCCGGGCTGACTCAGTGACTTCAAGGTGAACGGGTCCAGGGCCAGTGACTTTCCGGCAACCCACGACAAAGCCTCAGAGTGTGTAGTTTTGAAGATTGGGTCTGTGATAGTGCGGTTTGAGCTGAGTGTGAGGACAAGGTAATTTCGGCTAGCATAAGGGGGGGTACAGCTGCGGGGGGGTCACCGGGGTTCGAATTACTCCTGGGACCACGGCCTTCACTGAGCTCAGACACCAGTGGGGAAAAGCCAAGAGAAAACCGACATTCGGATGACTTCGGATTGAAACACGTGGCAAGAAGGCAGTGGAGAGGATTTCGTGAGAGGCAGCCAGGAGAACAAAGCAGAGGCAGCAAGTTCTGTGCGGGGAGCCCAGGGCAGGAAGGGGCTTGTCTGGTGAAGGGCTAAGACCCAGGCGGCCTGGGGAGGTGGCTGGGGGCTTAGGAAGCCACTGAAAGGAATTTGCATTTGATTCTTACTCTAAAGCAAAGGGGTTTAGAACATTTTAGAGTCTTTTTAGCTTTTGTTGAAACATTGTTTTACACGGAAGCCCCTTTGCAGGGGTGGGGTAGGGGCTTTTAACTAATCCCTAAGTCTCCCTTCCCTCCCTCCCGGAGATGTCCCCAAAGTATCCTTTGTCACTCCAGGGCTGGATGGTCACTGTGGAAACCCCCAGTACCAGCAATTTACAGGGTCCTGGGAATTCATGACTTGCTCACCAGGGGTCCCACCCCTGGGGTCCAGTAAAATCCATCATGTTTGTCATTAACCCAAAGGCCAAATGCTGGCCTTTTTTCTTCTTTTTTGTTTGTTTTTTTCCTAATTATTAACACTTCCATTAGGTCTCACATGTTCAGAGTATCCACTGAAATGTTTCATCTTGACCACAAAAAAAAAAAAAAAAAAAGGCTTGAGTCGATGCAACAGTGTCTGAAATGGGATACACATGTCCTAAGTCCTTGGGTTGGGCAATTCCCAGGGGCCTTGTGATACATACGTTTGCCTTTTCATCTGCTCCCAACTCACAAAAAGAAATCATTAATTTATATTTCAGTCCAAGCCAGTGTTTTTCATTTTGCAGTCGTTGATTTGAGGTCAGATATGGTCAGCAGGAGCCCCCTGAAAGCTTCTGCTCGGGCAGAGGTCAGGCCCAGCCTTCCTGTCACACCCGCCTGGGGTTGGCCGACAGTGGCACATACAGGGTGCGGGTCCCACCAGCACCTTCAATGCTGGGCATTTGTTCAGTGTGGGCTTGCTTGCAAAAACCTTCAAAAATGCTAGAGAGGTCAGTGGCTAGCATTCTCCTCCCTCATTTTGCAGGTGAGGAAACTGAGCTTTGGAGAAGGGCTATGCTTTGGGTCCGCCTCACAGCTTATGAGGTCCAGGGCCGGTGTGCGATCTGGCTTCTGAGTCCCTGTGACCCGGTGACCTTTGCACACCAGCACGTGTTCTTTGGAGCCCAGGTTCTGAGGGCAGGCCTGTGGGGCAGGTGACACCGGCCATGGCGTCAGGAAATTGGAACCATGTTCTCTGGGTGGTTCTCAAGCATTCGGAAATTGTAGCCCCACCCTCACTCCCTCTTTTTCTGTTCTAGAAGCTCTGGCCTGGCGGGTTTTGAGGCCGAGAGGCATTGACGGTGACTACACTCTTTTTGGGATAAAGCAATTTGAGCAAACAGTTTGAGACACCTGGTGGTTTGGTCTTTGCCTCATGATGTGAGAAATAACTTTTGCTATGAACTAAGCCGAGATCGGTCTCTGTTCAATCTGCAAGTGCACGGGGACGTCAGCTGCCCCCTTCTCACCGGATGCCATTCAAGTTAACTCTAATGAGAGGTGCGGGGCTGAGCCGCTTGGGCCGAGTGGAATACACAGGGAAGAGGAGTGTTCTTGGCCTCCTTTTCGGTGTCCACATCCGGATTTACCTAAACCCCACCCAGGCTGCATTTGCGTAGCAGTGAAAAACCGGTATTTTCTATCCATGAATCACACTGCAAATCCCGGGCCTCTGTCCTTCGGGTGCGTCAGGCCAGCTGTGGGGAAGGATGGGCACAGCTGAAGAGGAGCTGAGCGTGGAGGGGAAAGGTCCCTCCGCCTGGGGGCCGAGCAGGTGACTGCCGATGGCCACCTGCCCATCTGGACATGGAGCCATCTGTCTGCCCTCCTGGAGAAAGACCGAGAAAGGAAGGCGGAGCCCTGAGTTTCTGCTGTCGGGGGCTCTGCAGAACAGAGAAAAGCAAGGTACAGCAGTCACACGATTCTGGGGCTTGCCGTTCCTCCCTGGGGTCTCTCACCTGCTGTGCTGTGTGGCCCCGGCCACCTGCCCGGAGCAGCTCCCAGGGCCATCGATTGCCAAGTGAGGGCCGGAGAGAGCTGGGGCTCGCTGTGGTTTCTTTTAAGTTAAATTACGCTTCAGTGCAGAGGGTGATTGCCCACAGCAGTTAAACGTTGTTTAATGATAATTAAATTGCTTTTCTCTCTTCTGAAAGCCCTCTTCATTTTTCTGGACAAAGGCAGGAAGGATTTTTCTTTGATTATAAAGAACGTCTCTAGGTAAGGTATAATCCATCTTACTGCGCCGGGGCCCTCAGAGAATGAGTCCCGGGGATCCTGATTTGGAAATGGCACAGACATTAGGAAACCAAGTACTTCCAAGTTTAAGAATCTTGTCAGAAACCAAAAAAGCTGCCTTTCCCTCCTGCCTCCCCTCCACTCGTTGGTTGGGAGTCTCTTAAAACATGCACGGCTGCTTCTGGACCTGTCTGGATCCCCTTTACAAAGCGTGGGGAGGCTTGGCATGTCCCGTCCTGTTTCTTCCCGGCTTAGTTCCTCCTCAGAGACATTGGGCCTCTGCCCAGGAGGCCCGCAGCGCTGTGCCGGGAGAAAGCCCCGCTCTTCCCAGGGCTTGAGAAGTTGACCAGCTTTCTTCCCCCGGGAGGAAGGCATTTTCAGACAGTGCGGGGAGCCCAGAGACGTGGGCTAGAGCCCACTGAAAGAACAAAGGCTTCAAAAACGAGAAGCCCCGAGACAGGATATTCATTTGATGAGTCTTTGTATCTGATCTGTTATTTCATGTGCCCGGTGTCCTGCCGCCAGAATTAAGATGCTCTAAAAAGAAACCTTAGGAAATGGATCATGGTGATCCAGTTTGATGTAGGAATAAAATGGAGGCGAAAAAAGGAATGTTCCTGAAGGGACTGAACCAACTGTGATCGCAAAAAACCTGCGCTTTAAATCTTAATAGAAATGATGAGCTATATGAGGATTTCGGCTGTGTGTGTGTGTGTGTGTGCGCGCGCATGTGCACGCCTTAGAGCATTATAGCGCAGACTACTTCTGCTTTCTCAGAAGTAGTGGCCTGGCGTGCTTCATTTGGTCTTCTTTGGGTGACACTGAACTGGGAGTAGGGAGGCTGCAGGTCAAGGTTTGGGTCGGTGGAGAATCACTGCAGAATGAGACACGTGAGCTCCCAGGCAGGAGACAACAGATGCTGGTCAGTTACGTTAAGGGGGGAAGCCCAGGGACCAAAGACTGTAAAATTTGGACTGGGCAGAACAGAGGAGTCTGGGCACGTGTAAGTGTATTTAACCATGACGGTCAGCAAAAACTTCTTTTCAGAGAGGGTGCGAGTGGGGGGAGGTGAGGAAAGGCACAATCATGCTGTTGGTGGCATGATAAGGAAGGACAGGGTAAGGACCTCCACGTGGAGACTTTAGTTCTGTCCCTCCCAGAAGAGAGGATGTAAGAGCATACCATTTTGGAGCAGCTCCTTCAGTGTCTACCTGATTTTCTTTCTTTTTATTTATTTGAGGGAAGAGAGTGAGCGAGCACACATGAGCCGGCGGGGAGGGGCAGAGGGAGAGGAAGAAGCAGACTCTGGGACTCTATCCCCAGACCCTGAGATCAGGAGCTGAGCCAAAGGCAGATGCTTAACCAACTGAGCCACCCAGGTACCCCTCTACCTGGTTTTCTAGTGGCTTCTTAAAACTTGCGTCTAGGAAGAAGTAAAAAGGAAGATCTCATTTGTTGGAGAAGCGACGGGCAAGCAGTGCTAGGCTCATCCTTAGGGAGGACAGTGTGACTTGGGGTGGGGGTGCCCTGGAGCCACACCCAGACTTCCCCTGAGCCAGTCAAAACCTGGACTGGGTCCCTGATGCCCTCACTCCCAAGACCCTTTCCTCTTGAGTTACCACGTGGTTAACCTTCCTAGTCTTGAACTGCGAATCAAAACTCACTCAGATCAAAATGTAACTCACAATCACACAAGGGGGCCGTGGGGTCTACCCAGCCATCCTCAAAGGACACATGAGGTCCCTTGGGCCAGAAAATGTAGGTGACTTATTCAGGGTTACATCAGTCTTCCTGACAATAGCCTCGCCGCTGTTGGTTTATGCTTTTTTTGAGGAGGGACAGAAGGTACTGGATAAGGCAGGGTAAGTTAGGAGTTCCGGGTAGCTTGGGTACACACCCCGACAGCTTCCTTACATCCCAGAGTCCTGATTTCTGACATGCCCAGGCTGGCTAGGCTCCGGATTTGTTGTCTTGGTCTTCCTACCCTGGACCATGCCAGGTAGCCTGGGGGAGCTGAGTGGTGTTCCCTCCCAGGCAGCATGTTTCCCAGTGCCCCGATAGTCACTCCATTAAAAACTCCAGTGATGGGGCACCTGGGTGGCTCAGTGGGTTAAAGCCTCTGCCTTCGGCTCAGGTCATGATCCCAGGGTCCTGGGATCGAGCCCCACATCGGGCTCTCTGCTCAGCAGGGAGCCTGCTTCCCCCTCTCTCTCTGCCTGCCTCCCCCTCTCTCTCTGCCTGCCTCTCTGCCTGCTTGTGATCTCTGTCTGTCAAATAAATAAATAAAATCTTTTAAAAAAACTCCAGTGATGAGTGCTCCCTCTGACAAGTGCTATATGCTAGACAGGTTTGGGATATGGGGAAAGGAAGGTGATTATAGGGGAAAAGGAGAGCTTTATACCTGATTATTTACTCTGCTGTCCAGACCCCAAATGCAGAGACACACACAAACACACACAGACAACAATGGGACAGAGATATTTGAGATCCTGACTGGCTTTGAAAAGCTGGGGCTAACCGTTATACTAAGGGCAAGGCAGATGAGGAAAAGCAAATTTGGGAAAGATCCAGGCTGACACTGGGGCCCTGTGACTTGAAGGCAGGCTTTATGGAGACTAGCATTGGAGCCCGCCCAGGTTGCAGACAATGCTCAGAAGCATTCCCCGTCATCCGGGGGCTTACATTGTAATGAGCCTGTAGATGCCTATCAGCACTGTGTCATCACGAAGGTGATAGCATTTTCCAGCAGGCTCTTTTCCTCTCAAAGCCCAAGGCTCAGGGGCAGCTCTTCAGAGATGAACCACTGTCTGATTCTAGCCGATGCACATGGGGCGGGGTGGGGGGGGGCAGTTAAGCTCTCCCTGCCCCATTCAATTGCGATGAGATTTCCAGCTAAAGTCAGTAATCAAGGCACTGTGCTTGCAAGGGATGCTGGTATTTTTTAAAAATAGAGTGATCTGTTTGTCTGTGTGTGTTTGTGAGTGTGTCTTTCAATAGGAAAATGAGAGTGGAGGTTTTTTTCACAAATTGAACTTCGGCTGTTCCACATAGCTTTTCCTAACTGAACGCATGCTTGCCAAGTCACTTGGAATTACCCTACTAGGAACTTGGTCAAATTACTTAGTGCGAAAAATGGGCCCCACTTGGGGGCCCCTTCTGGAAAGTCCTGGAGTCTGGAGCTGAACCCTCTGTTACCCTCACTCCCTCCCAAGCACCCCTGAAGTGAGGCTGGTGGCCTCACAGGGTATCCCGGTGACGGCCCACTTGTTGGGGTCCCACCTCCAACCGCCCTGTGGAGGGGTCACTTGCAGGCATAAGGCAGAATGTTCTCAGTGCTTCCCACTGCCTTCAGCATGAAAGGAATGAGAGCATGAGAGGAAAAGCAGGCAAACCTCCACTTCCTTCCCTGCCCCTGGCCCAACCCCCAACATGCACACACACTCTCACACCCCAGCCTTGAGATTCTTTCTCCTGTGAAACTGGATTCTGAAAGGCTGAACCATTGGGGCTGTGTTTTGGCTCAGCCGCTCAGCAGGGCTCAGGTGTCTAAATTCAGAATTTTCCCATGGCTTTCACATTCGGCCTGCAGCTCCGTCCCCTGCAGGAAACAGAGGAGCCTTCCTTGGGTTTGTTTTTCTCACCCTGCAAAGAAAGCAGAAGGCTTTAGGTCTCACTGGCATGAGGGCCTAGGCGGGAAGGAACGATAACTAGTTAATTAATTAATTGGAATGATAATTTAGATCCAAGTGCTCTTATTGTAGAATCCTAGGCCTGGATGTCCTGTGTGTGCCGTGCCAGATGCAAAAATGAAGACGAGGGTTGCTTCTCGGAAGGATTAGGAAGGAGAAGCTAACAGGCAGCCTGTCGGCATACGTGTTCCTCAGAAGGGCTCCCCAAAACGAATCAGGGAGCCTCTGATTGGGCAAGACACCACGAAAAACAAAGTACTCGTTAGTTCCAGTGATACTCATTCAGGCCACAGGCAACATGGGACTTGTGTGTAGTCCCACAAAAGACACGAGCGTATTTAATTTTTTGTTTGTTTGTTTGTTTACTTTTGAGATACAGGGGCACCTGGGAGGCTCAGTCGGTTAAGTGTCTGCCTTCGGCTCAGGTCATGATCCCAGGGTCCTGGGATCCAGCCCCACATCGGGCTCCCTGCTCAGCAGGGAGCCTGCTTCTCCCTCTGCCTCTGCCCCTCCCTGTGCTCATGCTTGGGCACGTGTGCTCTCTCACTCTCTCTCAAATAAACAAAATCTTAAAAAAAATTTTCTTGAGATATAGAATAGTTCACTAACAGCTTTACCTCGACTACTACCTTTCCTCCAGATTCACCAGAAGTTGTTAAATACTGGAATGTCATATTACTTATCTTGCCTTTCCAGTTCTGTGAATAGAACTGTCCACTCTTTATGCGGTTTGCAGGACTATCATGAGGAAAGAGGAGGTAATAATAGATTCATATTATTGGAAGTGGCGGGGTCAAAACGCATCTCAAAAAAAGTTATAGGTCATACAGAGTAATTGTTTAATATCATCAGTGCCAAATGGTGGTTCTCAGGGCCACGGAAACTATGTAGCAATACCTCTCTGCCATTGTGCGTCTACCCCAAATGACTGTTTATGGCTTTAAAAATTTATTGTTTAGGAAGGTTCTATGGAATCTGGCACCCACGTTCTAAAACGTCCTTTAATCTGGGAGTTTGCTGACCTGCTGTGCTCTCATTCTTCTGTTGTTTCGATGGGAAATGGGTTCTGGGTTCTAACTCTGTTTCGGGACTTAGTGAGCCTTTCTCTCCCAGGCTGTGATGGCCCGAGAGGGGCTTCTTTCCCCTGTGGTATGGGTGGAGAGGCTGTGTTCCTAGCAAGGGCCTTCCTGGGATGTATGATGGGGTGGGAAGAAGACATTTCCCTAGTGGTCTGCGAGGGGGTGTGGGGAGGGGGCGCAGACTCTGCCCGTGAGGGGGTATGGGTGGAGCTGTTGTGCAGGAGTTGGGGGACAGCGTAAGCCTGGTTATTGTAACCAAGACCCTGAGGAGAGATTGGGGGCCATTTGGTGGCTGGGGAGAGTTGCAGGTTTTGCTGCTGTGGATAGTACATGGAAGGAGCGTTTGCCTGAGCTAAGCCATGGGAAAAATCTAACACAGAGACTTGAACTCCTTCTGGCAACTGAACCAAAACACAGCAGGTAGAATGGCTTGGCCTTTGAGCATCTAGGTTTCGATACACAAGGACCCTGTTTCATAGGAGAATGAAGCTCCCCAGGTCTTGTGTGTTTATGGCGGAAAAAATCAACATACAAGATCATTACAGTGTATTGGATCTTCGTCACTGACTTCAGGCCCATTCTAGTTACCACAGAGGATTCAGGGAGGAAAGGCGATGAAAGCTACTGTAACGGGGGGGTGGGGTGAAAGAAATGGGATGATGCTGACGAGAAGGCTGATGGTGGCGGGCTTGTTGTCTGGAAACACATGAAGGGCTGCCCTGAAGAGGATTCTGACCTTACTTCACAGTATAGAGAGCCACACAAAGAGAAAAAGACCTTAAGCCAAAATATTGGTTGACCAAGTTGTGACACAGCAGTGACCTCTGTTACCAATCAAGTAGGTGGGTAGTGGCTGTCTCAGAGGCCGGGTGGTCATCTGTCTTCAGAGTAAGTAATCATGGAGGCCCTAACTGAAGGGGGGAGGGAGAGTGGGGGCTCTTCCTGTGGCTTCCTTAAAGATAAAACACCATACGGAAGGACTCCTGAGTAACTTCTGTGTCGTGGACCAGGGCACAGATCCACCCACATAAAAACTGCTCCCCATGGGACGACTCTTCTGGCTGTGTCTCGGCACCTCCTCATGCTGAGGTCACCATTCTGGCCTTCCTGCTTCTCTGTCCCAGACATCCGTGACGCGTGCACGTGCGCGTGCCAGGGCTTCACGCAAAGCCCAGTGTGCTCGGTCAGCCTCCCTCCCTCTTTCCCTGTCTCCTACTTTCCTCCCCTCTTCTCTCTCAATATATATAAATACCCACAGGAGATTAGCATCTATTTATAAATTTTCCCCTTGTGCTTCCTTTAGAACTATTCACTGCTACTCCTGTTCATTGGTGGCTACAAGGGAAGAGTCTGTATGAAGGAAGCGGAGAATTGAAAATATGCAAAATGCTAAGCCATTTGGCGGGGGAGAGGGGGAGAAGCTTGAAAATAAAGGCTTGGGTCATTCCACCGTGCTTAGCCCTTGTGGGACATGCTTGGCACATGGGGCTGCCACGTCGTCTCCTGCCCGGGTTTCGGTCACTCTGGGTGGGGTGTCTTCAGTGCCCTATAGGAGGGCTTCTGGGCTCTGCCAGTTCTTCTGCCATCACTGACCCTTCTTGACTCCGATAAGGCATTTTAACCTCTCAGGACCTTGTTTGCCAGCCAGAGGTCGTTTTTTGTGTCCCACGTGTGTTTGTGAGACTAACCACTAAGCATTTAGTTTTTTGAGTTTTGAAAGGCTGTTTCTTCCTGAGGCGACTGCCCGAACCTTACCTAATTGAATGAACTTATGTTTACATTTCTGTGTGGAGCCTCTAATGTTTTTATTACAAAAATATTTCCTTTGTGTTGTCCACTGAATAGTAGGTTTGGGAGGAGTATTTAAGATTTTGTAGGGTAAGGGCGCCTGGGTGGCTCAGTGGGTTAAGCCTCTGCCTTCGGCTCAGGTCATGATCTCAGGGTCCTGGGATCGAGCCCCATGTCAAGCCCCACGTCACTCATGCTCTCTGCTCAGTGGGGAGCCTGCTTCCCCCTCTCTTTCTTCCTGCTGCTCTGCCTACTTGTGCTATCTCTCTCTGTGTCAAATAAATAACATCTTTTAAAAAATTGTAGGATAATTATAGATTCAGTGCTAGATCAACCACACACCTCAGATCCATAGGGCAAGTTTAAAGTGATTTTTCTCTTTGCTCTGAGGCGAGTGGCTCAGGTAGAACATACACACGAAAGGTCAAAACTGTGTTGGAGGGCTTGGAATTCAGTCTCTCCCTACTTTGTTCTATTTCTGAGGCATAGAGAGGGACAGGAAGAAGCTGCCTTGTGGAATGATCTGCTAGTGAACAAAAACCCAGTGGTAATTTGGGAAGGGAATTGTCAAGAAGGAGCGAAAGCAGACAGGTTCAGATTTTGTCCGATTGCCACGGCTGTGGAAGGAGGTGAGAGTTGAGTCCATATTAGTCTGTTGAACTTGTAATACCAGCTTTAGAGTTCAAAGAAGAAGAAAAAGGGGAGGGCATGGTGGAAGGGGACTGAAGTGGGGAGAATGGGAAGAAGAAGAGGAAAAGGTAGAAGGAGAAGGGGAGGAGGGGGAGGAAGAGGAAGGAGAAGGAGAAGAAGAGGAGGAAGAAAAAAGCACACACACAAAAGGAGTGGCACACAGCATTCCAGGAAACCATTGAATGGTGGGCGATAACATGTTTCCTTCTCTTCTAGGATAGCTGGGACTGGACTTGTAGTATGAAAACCATGTGGGGGATTTGTAAAGGGGAGGGAAAATGGCAGGGCACCTGGGTGGCTCAGTCAGTTAAGCATCTCCCTTCCACTCAGGCCATGATCTCAGGGTCCTGGGATCGAGCCCCATGTAGGGCTCCCTGTTCAGTCGGGAGTCTGCTTCTCCCTCTGCCCCCACCCGCACCCCCCACTCATGCTCTCTGTCTCTTGCTCTCTGTCTGAAATAAATAAAATCTTAAAAAAAAAAAAACCAACAACACAGAGAAAGCGGCTGGCATGTGTATCATCAAACTTTTTCTGAAGTTATTTTAATATGGATTTGCTGTTGTGTTGGTCATGATAATTTAATACAAAAACCTGTGCCATGGCCTTCATAGTTTATCTGAACTCGAAGACTTCATGTCTTTTGACCATAAGTAATGCTTAAATTGGTTCTATGCACGGTCTCAGATTCACCTACATTGGACTCGGGTCAAATAACCGTCATCCTGACAAAGCCGCTATGTGTGAGTCTGGGTCCTTTAGAAAACATCTTAAGAATCTCCTGACAACACCTTGACCTTCCTCCTCATATTAACACACACTCCTTAATCCTACAACAGGCACCGCCCCATATAGCTCCCCTTAACTTGCTTTCTTAAGCTCCTGTCTTTATCCCAGGACCCTCTGAACGAAGGCTTCTTTTGTGAAGCCGCTGAGTGAGGAGCGGACGGTGAGAAGACATTGGGCAGCCGTAGGTGTTCGTTTCCCACCTTAATGTCTTTGTCTCAGCTATGTTCCTCTGAAAGGTTTTCTTTTCCCTCCTTCCCCTTTCCCCCTAGTCACTGGACAGAGAGACTGAGTATGGGTTATGGTGCAAGGCGTGGACATACCACAGTGAGCAAGATGGTTTCCATCTTCGAGGGCACCAAATACGAAATAATTACAGCTGTAGTGAGTGTTAAGGAAAGATTAGGGAGGTTAGATGTGGGGGGCTGACCTTGTCTGTGTGTGGAATAAGGAGTCGGGAAAGTATGAATAAGCAAAGCCGGAGAGGAAATCCAAAAGACTCTAGAAAACAGGAAGGAGAAAGTACAAATCCAAAGGGAAAAGGGCAAAAGATGCTTTGTTTTATGCAGAACCTTGGAAACCATATTATATTCTGTTCTAAATCTGTGGATCTGTGAAGACTGATTTTTTTTTTTTTGGAAAAATAGTTTTATTTAAGTTTTTCATTCTAGTTCACATACGGTGGTAGGTTAGTTTCAGGGGTACAGTGTGACGCAACCATTCCGTACGGGACTCAGCATTGTCTCACCTGTTTCATACGTGACTCCGCTCATCGTGATACCTGTGCTCGTTAGCAGGACTGATGGCTTTCTTTTGAAGTTTTACTCTCCTTCTTGAGGTTACATTGTCATTCTCAACGTCATGCTCCTTCACTTGCTTTTCAAGGTAGCACCCAAGGGACTCCATCGTCCTGAGCAGCCTCAGCCTCCCCATCTGGGAGATGATGCCAACACACGGCCCATGTCCGTGGATGTTCAAGCTTGGTCCCGGCTTCAGTTGTTCAGGACTTTTCTTCTTTCTGAGAATTTCAGAGCACAGAGGTCGCTTGACTCCCTCCCCTTCCTTGTGCAGATGAGGATGAAGAGACCTGCTGTGATGGGGGGAGGGGTGGGGAGGTTGTGGGGAGGAGGTTCACTGTGGGGAAGGAGGGCTGAGGCATCAGGCAGGGCGGGGCCACCTGTCACCCCGACTGCGGGGTCATTTTAGATTACCCCATTATTACCACTATATCCAACGGTCAAGGGGTTTGTTTACAAAGAACACCAACCTCAAAGTGATTTCCTACATTATTAATAGAATCAAGGACTGATCGTTTTTTATTGATTATCCAAATACTTCCTCTTTTCTCTTTCTCTGATACCACTACTTTTATAGATTATACTGTTCACCCACAGCTCCCCGCCCCCCGGGGACTGGATGACAGGAATCAAAAACAAACAAACAAACAAAAGAAAGCCCGGGTAGGATGCTATTATGTTCACCACGTAACTGGCTGTAATTGGAGGTGAGAAGTTTAGCACAGAAATTGTCAGTTTTGATTACAGTGACATTGACTTATTTAAACTTGATGCTTTTCCTCCTCTCCATAAATACAATAATCAGTTCTCATTAAGCATCCAATAAGATCCAGGAATTCACAAAGCTGATGGGGACATAAAGATTAGCAAAGATGGTTTCTGTGCTCAAGGATCTCCAGTCTAGTGGCAGATGTAGATAGATAGATAGATAGATCGATCAATCGATCTACAGATACACACACACACGTGCACACACGAGACGGATGGAATAAATCTCCTGCGGGGAATATGGACAAGGTATATAGGAACCCAGAAGAGGAGATTTCTCCCCAGGTGAGAGAACCTGGAAGCAGGGTATTTGCACTGATCTTAAAAGCATGAAAGACACTAATATAGCTAAGTAGGCATTTTTAAACAGTCCGATTATTTTCGTGTTAATGCTTAATATGCTTGATAATGCTTTAAAGCGAAAAGGCACCTGTTGAAGCAAACCTGTTTTCCTTTCATCTTGATATCATACTTGGCATGTGTTGATCTAGAAACAACTTAATTTTCGCCTCACGCCCCTGAATGGTCTGCCTCACGTTTCGCAGTAGAGGGAGTCTTGGAATTTGGATGTAGGTTGAATTTTCATTAATCAGACGCATTTGCCATTATCTTACATTTAGTTAAAGAGACGGTGTGCTTTCTGATTACCCTGTATTTGGCGGTGGTATCTCACCCTTTAGCTCTCGTCTCCTGCCCTAAAGCCCCATTCTCTAGCAGTTAGTTAATCATCAGTGCACGGAGACGAACAGTGAGTTACCAGGGGAGACACAATTTAAAAAAACAAAAGCAGAAGCAAGATGCCGTCTACGAACAGGGAAGGATTCTGGGGCAAGTCATCCCTCCCTAGTTCATTTGGGAAGAAAGGTCCAATTTCCTGTATTGGATTTTCATAAAACTGGACAGACTGACAGTTCCCTGTGTACAATATGTCAGCAACCTGTTATAATGCACTCACTCGTTGAAATGACGCGTAACACCGCACTACACTTTCTCCCTGGCAATTAATTGACTTGCTAACCTCCTGCCAAGATTCGTCCATTTTTTAAAAAGGACTGCTTTAAACATTCATCAAAAAAGCATATAGCAAATTGTACTTTGGCAGAAACATGAAGGCTAATATGTGGATCTGAGCACCCACTAACTCGGGGCTTATCACATTGAAGGCAAAAGGCACGGGGTTGATTTTCTGTCAGAGAAATGTTGCTTTGGGACAAAGAGCCCTTGGTCTTTGTTCTGTGGAACCTCCCCCCAGAAGGTATGTTTAGTTACCTCAGGTTCTGTGATGTGTTCAGACAATGCAGATTCTTATCAAGGGGTCCTTTTATGAGTAGAAGAGAGCCAAACCATCCTCCCCTCACCCCAAGTTTGGGGCCCCATGCTATATAAAATACTAAATAATTACTCTGACTCCTATGGTTGTAAAAGATGGTGAGATTAGCCCTCGTCTCTTCCCTTCATCTCCTATCATCTGCCACAGACCCACGCCCAGATCAGTGCAAGTAGGGAAGAGTGTCCCCCAGGTTGGGGTGTTGCAGTGGGAGGAGGGTTGGTGGGAGAGGAGAGCAGTGGGAGATGGACATAGATTGCTAAGCTCTGGTTCCAGGTCTGCCCAAGTCACTGGTCTGGTCTCTTTCCCTCACTGCAGAAGGAAAGTATTGGTAATGGAAAATCCTTAATACGCTCCTTCATTTCCAAAAGAGAACAGTCGATTTTCATCATCTTTTTGAGTAAATCTTTCACAGTTTGAGTGCTCGTTCTGGACCAATACGCAAGGTTGTTGTGGAGGTACAGGATAAGTGTGGTCGCTGGGCTCTGTCCCTTCCAGCTCTGTGACGGTTACGTGAAGAGGTGGTTCACATTTACCCGCTTACCAGATTCCGATGACGCCCTCCTGCTAGAAGCGGGCTGCTAGAATACTTACAGCCCGTTCCCCCATCACCCCAAGGCACACATTCCATTGAAATAGAATACACTGTCCCTAAGTTGCGAGAAGAAGGGCATCTTTGTTATTTTCATCTTTTCGCCAATTACCAAGCATGAAAAACAACCGTGATAAATGAAGCTACTGCATTGAGAAGTGTAGTTTAGATTTCTTTCCTTCTTTCTTTCTTTCTTTTTTTTTTTTGATGATATGCAAGAGTAATCCTGGCATGGGCCACCCACCCCCTCACCGCCCATCTCCATTTTAAAGCAACATGTCTTTGAACTTCAAGCCACAACGTATAGCTCTCTATTTATTCTTCTGAGGGAAAATGGGTGAGATTGCCAGACTTCTGGGACAATTATAGGGTTTTCAAATCCTCGTGGAGAAAATGACTGAGGTTCAGTGTCATTGGAAAAAACATATTCTTAATTTGCCTATAATTTTTCCTTTAATTGGTACTTTGGTTCTCCTTTCAAAGCACTTTTGAAGCTTTCTTTTTCAATTTGGTTCAACATTGCAGAAAAATGCCATTTAATTCTAGGATTATTATCTGTTTTGATTGACGTGAAATGTGTCATTCTGAAGGGGAAAATATTAACACATATTTTTGTTAGGCACTTCAGCTAAATGGGGTTTTGTAATCACTTCTCTAAGGATGATGTTTAGTGGCAACAGATTTTGGGGAAAATCTCTCAATATAACCAGCACGCTGTCTGAATCTTGGTTGAAATTCCAGATTACAGGTGCTAATTTTGGTGCTAAGGATCATCATTCCGTCAGCTATTACTTGCTTTTGATTAAGGGAATAAAGAATAGGGATAATAAAAATTTTTTTTAATTTTTTTAATTTTTTATAAACATATAATGTATTTTTATCCCCATGGGTACATGTCTGTGAATCGCCAGGTTTACACACTTCACAGCACTAACCATAGCACATACCCTCCCCAATGTCCATTACCCTACCCACCCTCCCGATCCCTCTCCCCCCAGCAACCCTCAGTTTGTTTTGTGAGATTAAGAGTCACTTATGGTTTGTCTCCCTCCCGATCCCATCTTGTTTCTTTTCTTCTTTTCCTACCCCCCCAACCCCCCATGTTGCATCTGCACTTCCTCATATCAGGGAGATCATATGATAGTTGTCTTTCTCCGATTGACTTATTTCACTAAGCATGATACCCTCTAGTTCTATCCACGTCGTCGCAAATGGCAAGATTTCATTTCTTTTGATGGCTGCATAGTATTCCATTGTGTATATATACCACATCTTCTTTATCCATTCATCTGTTGATGGACATCTAGGTTCTTTCCATAGTTTGGCTATTGTAGACATTGCTGCTATAAACATTCGGGTGCACGTGCCCCTTCGGATCACTACGTTTGTATCTT